>JACRUU010000027.1:28487158-28507158 GCA_030449085.1 Kryptopterus vitreolus | reverse complement strand
CGAGGGTAAATTTGGTGATCCTGAAGTCTGTAGCGGTGTTAATCTGATCTCCTGGGCATCTCAGGTCGCGTCTAATAACTTTCACGCCACTGATAAAGCAGCGGCGAAGCCCGGAAGACGCCGCCGCGGATACGATCGCCGCGCTCGTCCCGGCTTAACGTCCTCCTCCGAGCGCGTGGAGGCCCCGGGGCCGGGAAAGCGCTCTGTGGGACGAAACGCGCCGGACTTAAACCTCATCCGGAAGCATCCGCGCGGTTTTTCCCGAAGTACGTACGCACGCTGCAGAAAGGTACTTTCTGGCTTTCCAAGTCGGAACGTCGGGATGACGAGATGATGCAACCGAACAGAAACCCTGACGATTGAGGATCGTTTCAGACATGCATTTTTTTTCTTCCTTTTTTTTCTTTTTCTTTTTTAACTTTCAGAACAAACGAACACACGAATATAAAGAAACATCTGATGACATTTACAGATGCCCAGACAAATGTAAAAAAAAAATAGAAGGAAGTGCAGAGGAATCGATTGGGTGTATGGATTGAAGTTAGCGGGCGGAGAAAGCGGCGTGATCAGCTCAAACGCGCGATGAAAAGAGCGAGAAATGAGAAACAAGGTAATGCACGAGTCGGAATTTACTCCTGGGTGTCTTTCACTCTCTCTCTCTCTCTCTCTCTCTCTCTCTTTCCATCTTTCTCGCTCTCGTTTATCCGTGTTGTTCGTTATTGCTTGTTTGGAATCGCAGAAGTGTCAAATCCAACAAAGTGCAAAGACTTTCGCCTTCACCTTCCTCAAGGAGAAATTTGGGGGATTTTCACGCAATTATATGTACTTTATATTTCTTACATTTTAAAAATAGCCTTTCGTTATTTCACTCAAAATAATAATAATAATAATAATAATAATAATAATAATAATAAATCCGATCATAGGGGCACTATGGTGGTTTAGTGGTTAGCACGTTCGCCTCACACCGCCAGGGTCCGGGTTCGATTCCCGTCTCGGCCATGTTTGTGTGTGGAGTTGTGCATGTTCTCCCCGTGCCTCAAGGAGGTTTTTCTCCGGGTTCTCCAGGTTTCCTCCCCCGGTCCAAAAACATGCACGGTAGGTTGATTGGCACCTTGGAAAATTGTCCCTAGTAGTGTATGAATGTGTGTGTGTGTGTGTGTGTGTGTGTGTGGTGTGTGTGATGTGTGGGTTGGCATTCCATCCAGGGTGTATCCTGCCTTAATGCCCATAGACGCCTGAGATAGACACAGACTCCCCGTGACCCGAGGGAAGATCGGATAAAAGCGCTAGAAGAAGATGAATGAATGAAATGAATGAATATTAAATCCGGTCCAGATAAACGGCTCTTTACGGAGAGAGTGAACGTGATTGGATGAGATGTAAACATATAACATTCCCACACACGATTGGTTTTTGTACGCATTCCGTCGCACACGATAGCACAAATCACGTCACACACACCAGCGAGGACGTCACCAGTGTTGGGGCTCGTTATTCGAAAAATGCTTATTTCTTCAAATTAGCAATTTCTTAAAAAACGTCGCTCTATAGAACTCCCTACTGTAGCGCCATTTGCGGATAAGAAAATTAATTACAAGAAATTAAAAATCAATAAAAAAAATAAATATATAAAAAAATATAAATATATAAAATAAGTTAAAAAAGAAATGATAAAATACATTAAAAAATACATTAAAAATACATAAGAAAATTAATTAAAAAAATAAATGAAAAATCAATAAAAAAAATAAAGTATATAAAAAAATATAAATATATAAAATAAGTTAAAAAAGAAATGATAAAATACATAAAAAATACATAAAAAAATACATTAAAAATACATAAGAAAATTAATTAAAAAATAAATCAAATAAATAAAAAAAAAAAGTAAATAAAAAAAAAAAATAAAAATTAAATAAGTTAATAAAAAAATATAAAATACATAAAAAAGAAATAAAAGATACAAATAAAAATTAAAAAATACATTAAAAATACATAAGAAAATAATTAAAAAATTAAATAAAAAAAAATAAATAAAATTGGAGAGTTCTTAAAAAACGTCGCTCTATAGAACTCCCTACTGTAGCGCCATTTGCGGATTAAAAAATTAATTAAAAAATTAAAAAAATAAAAAAAATAATATAAAAAATATAAATATATAAATAATGTTAAAAAAGAAATGATAAAATACATTAAAAATACACAAAAAAATACATTAGAAAATACATTAGAAATACATTAGAAAATACATTAAAAATACATAAGAAAATTAATTAAAAAATAAATAAAAAATAAAATTAGCAATTTCTTAAAATGAGCGAGTTCATAAAAAACGTCTCTCTATAGAACTCCCTACTGTAGCGCCATTTGCGGATTAAAAAAATGTATTAAAATAAATAAATATATAAAAAATATAAATATATAAAGTAAGGTAAAAAAATTAATTATAAAATACATTAAAAAATACACAAAAAAAATACATTAAAAAATTAATTAACAAATAAATTAAAAATAAAATTTGCGAGTTTTTAAAATGAACGAGTTCTTAGAATCGTCTCTCTATAGAACTCCCTACTGTAGCATCATTTGCATATAAAAAAAAATGTAATATATTTTAATTCATTTAAAATAAATGTAAAAATAAATTGCAAATGCAATTAGCGAGTTCTTAAAAAGCGTCTCTCTACAGAAGTCCTTACTGTAGCATCATTTGGGGAAAAGTAAAAAAAATTAAATTAAATGAAATTAAAAATAAAATTAGAGAGAAAAACAACTCTTTATAGAACTCCCTTACTGTAGCATCATTAGTGAGTAAAAAAAATCAAATTAAATGAAATTAAAATAAAATTAGTGAGAAAAACAATTCTTTATAGAACTCCTTACTGTAGCATCATTCATTCATTCATTCATCTTCTACCGCTTTATCCGATCTTCCCTCGGGTCACGGGGAGCCTGTGCCTATCTCAGGCGTCTATGGGCATTAAGGCAGGATACACCCTGGATGGAATGCCAACCCATCACAGGACACACACACACACACACACACACACACATTCATACACTAGGGATAATTTTCCAAGGTGCCAATCAACCTACCGTGCATGTTTTTGGACCGGGGGAGGAAACCGGGAGAACCCGGAGAAAAAACCCCCTGAGGCACGGAGGAGAACATGCACAAACTCCACACACACATGGCCGAGACGGGAATCGAACCCGGATCCTGGCGGTGTGAGGCGAACGTGCTAACCACTACGCCACCGTGCCCCTCTGTAGCATCATTTGCGGATAAAAATAATAACACAAAAAATAAAGAAATTGAATTAGCGAGTCTTTCTACAGAACTCCCTACTATAGAGTCATTTGCAGAGGATGAAGAGAAAACACATATTTGATAAACGAGTGTATAAATAATCACTTTTAAGACTTGTTTTGAGTAACGAACCCCAACACTGGTGATTTGTTGTCGTGTGCAGGTGCGACGGATCGAGTACAAACACAATAGTGTGTGGGAATGGTATATGTTTATATCTCATCCAATCACATTCGCTCTCTCCGGATGGAGCCGTTTATCTGGATCGGGTTTCTATTCTTGTTGAACGATTTGGGGTTCAGAGTTCGTCGATTTTACGCTAGCTAATAATTGTTAGATTATTAGCTAACGTTTGTTTTCGTGGAATGTTAACTTAAAGCGCCAAATGAACCCCCCCCCCCCCCCCCCCCCGAAATAACTGATCATTGCGTGAATGCGTGTTTGGACGCCTTTGTACTTCTTCGGCAGTTCGAGATCCCGGAGCTCGTCTGTCGGATCGGCACGCTCGGCCTGCCTTCGCCTCCCATCATGCATCGCTGATCCTCGGTCTTCCGTGACCCTGAACCCTGATCCTTCCTTGGAGCATTTCTGATAGATACTGATGACTGCAGCCCGGGATGCGCCACACACTGACCCGGTCGCCTAACCTCCAATCCGTGCCCATTTTTCTTGCTTCTAACGCAAAAATCTTCGCTTGCTGCTGAACAAAATGTCAAAATGTAAGTCAAAACGTTATAACGAGACACCGATACGCACCGTCATTCATGCACGTGCAATTTTCTTCTCTATAAGTAGCATTAATGGATTAGCGGTTAGCACGTTCGGCTAACGCCTCCAGGGTCTGCGTTTGATTCCCGTCTCGGACATGTGTGTGTGGAGTTTGTGCATGTTCTCCCCGTGTCCTCAGGGGGTTTTTCTCCGGGTTCTCCGGTTTCCTCCCCCGGTCCAAAAACATGCACGGTAGGTTGATTGGCACCTTGGGAAATTGTCCCTTGTGTATGAATGTGTGTGTGTGTGTGTGTGTGTGTCAATTATTGAATGTAATAAACAACAAATGATTAATCGTTAAAACGCAGTATTGCAGAGTAACGAGTTACATGTAACGGCGTATTACCGTAATGTAATTCCCAAATAAACGTAATTCGTTACAGTTACTGAGGGAAAAAAAATGTCTCGTTAAATTACATGTGAAAACGTTAAAGATTACAAATCGGGTTCCATCCGAACAATTTCACGTAAAATCAGCGATTTTTCAGCTGAAACGTGATTTTTGATTTGAACGACGACAATCTGCTGTTTTTTTTTTCTTCGAACGTTAACTTAAAGCGCCACCTAGTGGCCAAATGAAAGTCATCGAAAAGTAATGAGTTACTTTTAGAACGTCATTGGAAAGTTACACTACTTATTCCATTTTGAATAGGGTCATTCGTGATCTATTACATTTCCGAAGAAACCTTCCCGACATAATGTATATAGTGGTCCGAAAAAAAACACAAAAAAAACCCCCAACAATTATTAGCTAACGTAAAATCAACCAACTGGATACCGAGTGGTACTAAGTGGGCGTGGTCGAAAATGCAACCTTGTTTACTGGAATTATTCATAAATTCGCTATCCGGTTTGATCGGAACGCATCAGAGAATTTATTTTCGACTAAATCGACAAGATTAAAACTTCCTGCCCCCCCCAAAACAAACCAAATAAACAAAAACAAACAAAAACAAACCATATTAGTGAATAGAATCCAAATGTGGAGGCATTGGGAATAATATAATACGTTCTCCAGCCAGCGATCTTTAGTGGAAATTTGCCAGAGTCTGTTTTATCGTAGCAACACAAAAACACTTGCGTTTCTTCTTGTGTGCATGTGGGCGTGGAAAGGGAATGAGATGGGAGATAAAGAGGAGAAACAATGTCTGGAGAAGCCAGAGGTCAAATTGCCAGTAACCATCAGCGAAGAAGAAAAAGCGAAGGCCATTATAAAGCACAATAAACAGGATCTGAAGCCATATATATATATATATATATATATACAGGAGAGCAAACACCAGGGTGGATGTCTTTCCGCCAGACGGAGCTACGCCGGGGTCGCTGGAGGTTACGGGGAGCAGGAGAAGACAAAAAAAACAGGGCGACTATTGGAGTCACTCACGGCACGTAATAAAGAAGCCCACGGCGCCGGGATCTGCCGAGCCGATACTGTCAGCGTATTGAGATAGTAAAACATACTACTGCTACACACAGCGAGGGCGAGATTTAATAGCCACTCTGAAATCGTAGGGGTTTCTCACACACACACACACACACACACACACACACACACACACACACACACACACACACACACACACAGGACGGATGCAGTTAATAAAAATCACTTTTTGTTGTTAGATATTTATTAATATGATGTGTGTTTCGGGAAAAGTGCTATAATAGTGATGATGAAGCAGTGCGTGGAAGGAAATGATCTCATTTTCATGATCTCATTTATATATATATATAATATATATATATATATATATATATATATATATATATATATATATATATATATATATAGATATATATATATATAATATATATATATATACAGTGTCTCTGGAGCATTGCTCAAGGGCTCCCCCTGCTGGGGAGTTTTAATTGCTTGTCCATAGTACAGGGTCAGACAATATCAGTTATTAGGAACAAGGGTGATATTGGTTTTGGGGGACAATGGTGATCAATAATACATAAATATAAAAATGGGGATATAATAAATAAATCTAGTGAACAGTGATTGGCTGTTGGGATCAGCTCCAATCAGTGATTGGTTCTTTGAGAATGGTTTCTCCAGTTATTGCTCCTTAGGAACAATATTAAGCACTGATTGGTTGTTAAGAGAGAGGGCACGGTGGCTTTAGTGGTTAGCACGTTCGCCTCACACCGCCAGGGTCCGGGTTCGATTCCCGTCTCGGCCATGTGTGTGTGTGGAGTTTGTGCATGTTCTCCCCGTGCCTCAGGGGGTTTTTCTCCGGGTTCTCCGGTTTCCTCCCCCCCGGTCCAAAAACATGCACGGTAGGATTGATTGGCGCCTTGGAAAATTGTCCCTAGTGTATGAATGTGTGTGTGTGTGTGTGTGGTGTGTGTGTGTTTGTGTGTGATGGGTTGGCATTCCATCCAGGGTGTTTATCCTGCCTTAATGCCCATAGACGCCTGAGATAGGACACAGACTCCCCGTGACCCGAGGGAAGATCGGATAAAGCGATAGAAGATGAATGAATGAATGAATGAATGATGTGTAAGAACAAACTTTGATTTCACTGGGGGGGGATGGGGGGGAGGGGGGGTGGAGGGGGGGGGGGTGTCAGTCAGTGATTGGTCCAGCCGTTAACCCGGAGCAAAGATGTGTGAATATTTGGATCCATCAACAAATTGTTGTTGACGCCGTCAACAAAACCCGAATCCGAACAAAGTATTTTTGTTGTTTTTTTGTTGTTGTTGTTTTTTTTTTTTGTTTCATGTCACGGGAAAAACAAAAACAGCGCTAACCTCTCGCGTCACCCGAACCGTTTCGCGATTTTCACCCACGACTCCTTGGGTTCCTTTGGCAGTAGTGACACCGTGTTGCCCTGAGTACTTAAAAACACACTTTACACACTCTCAGGCAGCTCTTTTGCAGCGACATGGCAGGCCGAATTGCCGTGATTGGAATGTGTGTGTGTGTGTGTGTGTGTGTGTGTGTGTGTGTGTGTGTGTGTGTGCGTTTTTATCCTCGTTTCTTCTGCAAGAAAGCTTTGTGGAGTCTCTCAGTGTGAAGTGTGCATCACCTGACTGGAGTATAATAGCTCACTCTATCGATGGCGTGCGATCGCGTTCGCTCTCGCTCGTGTGTGTGTGTGTGTGTGTGTGTGTGTGTGTTGTAGCGCACGTTGTGCCACTGCCCTACTTCCAGACAATAGAAGCACACTTCATTACCCCGGCGCTCAGTGCACTTTTTACTCTGGAGGCGGCCGGGAATCATCAGCAGGCTCGCGAAAAAAAAAAAAAAGAGAGCGATCGCCCCGGCTGCAATTTTTAAGGCCTCCAGAGAGAGGAGAGAGAGAGAGAGAGAGAGAGAGAGAGAAAGAGAGAGAGAAAGAGAACGACATAAGAGGTAGCACGGCTTTTTCCCGCGCCGCTTCTTGGTCTGGCAGCACAAAACCCTGACTGGGAGTTCAAAGCCAACCAGCATTTGCCTGACAGGCCATTTAAAAACCTCAGCGAGGCTTAGCGGTGGAGACATTAATAGTAGCTAAGTGCCTTTGTCAAACACACACACACACACACACACACACACACACGTGTACACTTCTCCACATGAAAGCCGGGTGGCGTGATGCGCGCTCGCTCTGAAAGGATGCGAACGTCCCACGGACCTTTAAATTACCGCGAACATAAGTCTTAGACTGAAGTGCAAAGTGAAGCTAATGGCCTTGACCGAGGAAATGTAATTAGAACCTGATATTGGGTGGTTTTTTTGGCAGACGACACACACACACACACACACACATATGCACAAAAACCGCCAGCTTACCAGATGGATTGTGTGTGTGTGTGTGTGTGTGTGTGTGTGTGTGTGTTTCTAATAAAAAGGCGAAATTCCTTTCGCGTGAAGCCGATTTATCCGAAACTTCACCCCATGTATAATTTCGGCTGTTTTTCCTCCGTGAGGCTTTTATTGGTGCTTTTGATCCCAAGGAGGACTTTGTCAGATCCACTCAAGTACCGGCACTAGGGAAGGTGGTGGTGGAAGTGTGTGTGTGTGTGTGTGTGTGTGTGTGTGGGGCGGGGGGGTTTGTTGTAGGTTTATGGGTAATGGGTTTTGTCATCTGCTAATGATTTGCGCCCAGTCGCGATGCGCCAGGAGAAGCGGGCGGACGGAGAGGAGATCTATAATGATTTGCAGCCCTGGTAGTGAGCGGCAGTGGGCAGCTCCGGGGGGGCTTAGGTGGGGTCTTTGGGGGGGTGCGTCCTGGTGAAACTTGGAACATCAGAGCCCTCAGAAGCCGAGCGTTAACTCTTTTTTTTTTCTCTTTAGCGTTAGCTTCCTGGCTACAAGCACAGCCAGGCTTATCATGTGGTCGCTGGTTCAAATCACACACCCAAATAAAAGATGCCACTAGTGGGAGCCCTTGAGCAAGGCCTGAAAATGTGATCAGTGATTGGTTGATAGAAAAAGGCTGATCAGTGATTGGTTGATAGAAAAAGGGCTGGTCAGTGATTGGTTGATAGAAAAAGGCTGATCAGTGATTGGTTGATGGAAAAAAGGCTGATCAGTGATTGGTTGATGGAAAAAAGGCTGATCAGTGATTGGTTGATGGAAAAAAGGCTGATCAGTGATTGGTTGATAGAAAATGTGATCAGTGATTGGTTGATGGAAAAAAGGCTGATCAGTGATTGGTTGATAGAAAAAGGCTGATCAGTGATTGGTTGATAGAAAATGTGGTCAAAAGAAAATGCTGGATCAGTGATTGGTTGATAGAAAAAGGCTGATCAGTGATTGGTTGATGGAAAAAAGGCTGATCAGTGATTGGTTGATAGAAAAAGGCTGATCAGTGATTGGTTGATAGAAAAAGGCTGATCAGTGATTGGTTGATGGAAAAAAGGCTGATCAGTGATTGGTTGATGGAAAATGTGATCAGTGATTGGTCTTCTGGACAAAAAGGTGATCACTGATTGGTTGTTGGGCTCAAATATGATCAGTTGCTTGTTAATCCTCAAGTTTCAGGAGATTTTACAGATTTAATATTTTACCCCAAAATGGGAATTGTCGTTAAACAATAAACTCTACAGTTTAGGAACTGATTACGAACGTCACCCTGTTCCTCAACCTGAAGATATCTGGGCACAAAAAAACCCACAAATGTTGGGTTTGCAGTAAAAGGTTGCTTAGCAGCGGCGGTCGATCTGTTCTTCCTCGCTGATTCATCTCCAGCTTTCCAAATACCGTCAGCTCCTGTTTTTTTTTTATCAAGCTGGATATCATCTTTTTTTTGTTGTTGTTGTTGTTGTTGTTGTTGTTGTTGTTCCAGTAAACTGCAGGAATCATTCCTTCTTTCTTGATTGGGAAGAATGTGAACAGAATTCCACTCCAATTCAAGTTTGAATGTGGAATGTCTGATAAAGAGACGACATCAGCTCGTCAGACCCAAATACTCATCTTTTTTCCAAAAATAAATAAATAAATAAATAAATAAATAAATAAATAATGAAGGCCTTTTGGAGCGACCAATCAGAATCGAGCCCTGAAACCCGAGCAGGCTGGCGATATAAAGAGTGTTATAAGTAGCATATAAATGTATAGATTTATTTGGATGACATAAGGCGCGTACGGTGAAGTCGATGCGACGTCGATGCGACGCCGATGCGACGCCGATGCGACGCCGATGCGACGCCGATGCGACGCCGATGCGCTTATCGTTTACAAACCTTTTAAAGATAACCGACATCGACGGCGCGATGTTTATGTGAGAGACGAGAGCGTTTACTTATTTATTTATTTATTCATTTTTTACGGAGTCAAGTTGGCAATAAATGGCCTATTCCATCTCCGTCTGATGTATCTATTTATTTATTTATTTATTTATTTATTTAATTAATCGCCGTTATTTGTTTTGTTTTTTTTCCCTTTGAAGCCCTTCCAGCAATTTTTTTTTACGATGAAAGGAATGGAGATGCATGGGCTTATTCAATTCTTCCCTAATAACCATGCGTTCACTTTAGAAATCACGCAGAAATGCTTTGCTTAACAGGAAACACTCCTACTTTCCGTAGGAATTCCCCTACGGCCGATAAATTTAAAGAAAAAAAAAAAAGAAAAAAAAAAACATAATGGACATCGATTGGAGCCATTTAAGCGTTTTATCACCTCATTGTTTCTGCACATCTATCGCGTGGAAGGAAGAAAATACAAACCCCCCCCCGTCATCCCCCCCCCCACACACACACTCCTTCGCTCCAACTCTCTATAGGTCTATTTAATCCATTCTCCTTGTGCCGAGTGAGAAAGGTGGATTGATTTTGTAATCCATTTTAATTGGAGACGCTTTACCTCCTTAGGCTGTTGCGCCGCCGTCTCCATCACACGTCCCTCTTCACTGCGAGACCCGCGAAAGGAAAAGGTTAAGCCGGACGGATATATGGACCAGACTCTACGCGTTTTTTCAAATACTTAATTCCTTCAAAGTAAGAGAGAGAGTGAGCGAGAGAGAGAGAGAGAGATAGAGATGCCGGCGTTTTTCCGAAAGACGGAACGCTCGGAAGCTATTGATTAGATTTCAGGAAGTCAGATTGCGTCTGATAATTTGTTGGAGGGAGAAACCGGGCGCTCGCTCAGCACTCTTGTTTACGATCAGATTTATCTCGGGTCGCTATTTCGCAAATGTGGCCCCGCGTTCAAAACAAACGACGCAAATCATCGCTTTATCGGAGGCAAATATCAACGTAACGCTGTATGAAAAGACGACCGACTGTTTTATCCGTTTATTATTTCGGCTCCGAGTATCAACGTGACATTTGTCCAGAGGGAGTCGATTGAATACAAACACTCGGCGGTCGTGTCCCAAATAGAGACCGGTGTGTTTAATGGAGCTCTCCCGGGTCCTAAAAACCTTTGAAATATTGACTTTTTTGCCATTATAAACCTTTTGCATTATAAACCCCATAATCAGCATTATGACCTATGAGACACTATATAGTGTTTGATGTGCGACGTCGCCTCATAACACAAAAATACACACACACAGTGCTTTTTCTCCTCCAAGCACAAACATGTTTTCGCTTTCACTTCTTTCTTGGAATTTCGCTTCCTGGATATTTTGTTGGAAAAATCGTCCCCCAGGTGAACACCCCCTAGTGGTGGGATGTGGTCACTGCGCAGGGTAACACAATGCATTGTTGATGATGTAGTTTATTGTCAATGTAAAGCAGCACAGCCTCATTTTTCAGACATCGTCCTATTCCTGAAGGTGAAGATGTAGCTGGGAATTCCGGATTGTGCTTGACCACGGCAGGAAGTAATGACATCAACGCAGCGCACTTTTCCCACCGCTTTTATTCATTTCTTTAAATGCAAATAAACGAATATAAAAGAAGCGAAATCGATGCGACCCACGTTTATTCACGACGTCCTTTTCTTTGCCACAAATTAACCACAAATACCAACTTTTAATCACATAAAAACATATAATAACATAATAAAAACATCGATGCGACAAGTCTCGAATGAAGCTCCTCACGGCAAATAAATCGGTCCGTGTGGAAACATAAACACCATCGTTACTCGAAAACATTTACGCAAATAGTCTGTAATAATAATGAATAATTTGTATAAATATTGTTATTTGAGTATTAAACGCTCGAAATGGATTCATTTAAAAGTACATTGAAGAACAAAACTATGAGCATGTTCAAATCCCACTACCACCAGCTACCACTAGGGGGGCGCCCTTGAGCAAGACTCTTAACCCTCAATTGCTTAGTTATAAGTTCATTCATTCATTCATCTTCTAGCGTTTTATCCGATCTTCCCTCGGGTCACGGGGAGGGGGAGTCTGTGTTCATCTGTCTATCTCAGGCGTCTATGGGCTTATTATTAAGGCAGGAGGAGGATACACCCTGGATGGAATGCCGACCCCCATCCACACACACACACACACACACACACACACACACACACACACACACATTCATACACTAGGGACAATTTCCCAAGGTGCCAATCAACCTACCGTGCATGTTTTTTGGACCGGGAGGAGGAAACCGGGGAGAACTGAGAACCGGAGAACCCGGAGAAAAACCCCCTGAGGCACGGAGGAGAACATGCACAAACTCCACACACACATGGACGAGACGGGAATCGAACCCGGACCCTGGTGGTGTGAGGCGAACGTGCTAACCGCTAAGCCACCGTAGCCCCTCAGTCGTAAGTTGCCGTGCCAACGTGTAAATGTTGAAAACAACAGACGGAGTTTCTTCAAGAAGTAACAAGCAAAGTTTTCGGTTTTTTTAATTCCCGGGTTTTAACGGAATCACGAATTCCGAATTGAAGCGCGGCGTACGGGGTTGAAATATGCAGGTATAAATATGTACGCCGTACAAACAGAAGGAGCGCTTTATCCGTGATTAACGGCTGCGAACGGCAATAACTCGGAGGAGCCGCGGGATAATGGAAGGGAATAAAGCGATCGTGCCGAGTTTAAAGCGCGTTAAAATGCCCCGGCGCTTCCCGATGAAATAACACCTGATGAAAGAGGGATAAATATAAGAACAGACAACGTGAGCTTTATGTCTTACGGTAAGTGACTGGAAGGTTATTAGTACAAATCTCAGGGACTGGCTTTTTTTTTTTTTTTTTTTTTTCCGGAGGAACAAACCACAAAATGCACGTTGTTTTTTTTTTTCCCTTTTTGAATACAAAGTGCACGGCGTGATCAGAGCGTTCCGGGATTGGACAGGATCAGAGGAAGCCAGACGCTGTTTCTGCTTCTCTTATGTTAGGGGGGGAAAAAAAAGCCTGTGTGGAAATCCAGGCACGTACGGGAAAATAAATAAAAAAAGAAGGTGTATTCGGCCGGCTCGTGGAGCGCGCTCGGTATTGCGACATAAAAAGAAACGCGAGGGGGGAAAAAACGCGCACCCGCGGAAGATCCAGATGTTTTACATGGTCCCTGCTTCTGATGTGGATTAGCCGAGATCACTCGGAATGAGGACTGGGAACTTCGGATGATCAAAGACGTGTGCAGAAGTCCGTCCAGCGCTCCGGTTGGGAAATAGGATCCGAGTCTTTGGTGCTCCGGAGCGTCCGAGCTGCTTGGAGATGTTAATTGCTCGGCGTGTCTGGAGAGGGTCTTCAGGACCCGTTACGCTCTTTTATTTCTTTTCTCTCTCTTTTTCCTCCGCTCTGCCTGTCGTTTATCCCGAACTCAGACCCAAATCGACAAATCCAATTCATTCATTCATTCATCTTCTAGCGTTTTATCCGATCTTCCCTCGGGTCACGGGGAGTCTGTGTCTATCTCAGGCGGCGTCTATGGGCATTAATTAAGGCAGGATACACCCTGGATGGAATGCCAACCCATCACACCCAACCCATCACACACACACACACACACACACACACACACACATTCATACACTAGGGACAATTTTCCAAGGTGCCAATCAACCTACCGTGCATGTTTTTGGACCGGGGGAGGAAACCGGAGAACCCGGAGAAAAACCCCCTGAGGCACGGGGAGAACATGCACAAACTCCACACACACATGACCGAGACGGGACTCGAACCCGGATCCTGGCGGTGTGAGGCGAACATGCTAACCACTACGCCACCGTGCCCCACCAAATCCAATTTATATCGGGAATTCTTTCCTTTTATGTTTGCGTTTGTTTTGTAATCGCCGAGGTCCCGACTTTATTATCGGTAAAATGCAGCGCACGTTTCTGACCGTTTTTGTTTTGTGACCGGATATAAAAGAGGCCAAATGAAAACCTTTAATACGACCCGCATTTATTCAACACATGCTTTTAATTTACACAGGCAATCCTCACATCCTCACATATCCGTCAATTAAAACGATCCGTGTGGAAACGTAAGAAGTCAAAATGTCCCGGCCATAAAAACACCATCGTTACAAGGATCGTTTTGTAATAATAGCCATACATTTGTATAAAGCCAACATATATATATATATATATATATATATATATATATATATATATATATATATATTATTAGTGGTTAGCATGTTCGCCTCACACCGCCAGGGTCCGGGTTCGATTCCCGTCTCGGCCATGTGTGTGTGGAGTTTGTGCATGTTCTCCCCGTGCCTCAGGGGGTTTTTCTCCGGGTTCTCCGGTTTCCTCTCCCGGTCCAAAAACATGCACGGTAGGTTGATTGGCACCTTGGAAAATTGTCCCTAGTGTGTGAATGTGTGTGTGTGGTGTGTGTGTGTGTGTGTGTGTGTGTGTGGTGGGTTGGCATTCCATCCAGGGTGTATCCTGCCTTAATACCCATAGACGCCTGAGATAGACACAGACTCCCCGTGACCCGAGGGAAGATCGGATATATCGGTAAAAGATGAATGAATGAATGAATGTATGATGTCACCCCCCCCCCCGACCCTTCGTTTTAAGCAACTATAATTTTGCCTCCTGAGGCTTGTGAGAGACGGCGATGACGACGATGCACTTATAGCTGGAGAAAAAGAAAGTGAGGAAGAGTGAGATCACAAAGTCACACATTTGACTTGTGAGAGCATAAGGATTTATTTAAGGTTTAAATCTCAACATGTGTTAAGGGAAATGAAACACTTTGGTCGGGGGTAAAAATGTCCTCATGCAGAATCATGTGGCGTTTTCTTTCTTTCTACTTTCTTCTTCTTCTTCTTATTATTATTATTATTCTCTCCCACATGTGGAATCAAAAGCTTTCCCTTCAGTTTTCACCCGTGCCTTTGGACTGCAGAGGCCCCCGGAGCAGGACTGAATTATTTTCCTCCTCAATGCCGCTTTCGCACGGACCAGATGTAATGCCGCGGAATCTACGAGCGCAATAAACGGCAGATGCATTCACATGATGGTACTTACGATGATCTACTTTACAATTTGCACACTTAGGTGGTTATTAATGGTGTCCTGTTTATCCCGACACTGCACCTGAAACACTCTCGCTTCTGCGCTAACGCCGTCTCGCTCCTTTTCTATTAATAATCCATGTAAGATATTGAAAACGTGTAGAAAATCATCCACGTTTCAGGTGCAGATATTATAGAGTTGTCAGGCATTCTTTACTGATACTCATCAGGCCACACCCACTTCAATGATGTCACATGTTTTTTCTTTAACGGTAAGTACAAAACCGCACCCCTTTCACTGGGAATGAGGCCACACCCACTTTTTGTGAGAATCATATGTCCAAAGACGACGCCCACTTCACGGAGATTTGCGTTTGCAAAGGCCACACCCACTTTTTTGTGATTTGCATTCACAAAGGCCACACCCCTTTTATGATTTGCATGTACAAAGGCTGCACCTACTTTTGAATGATTTGCATTCACAAAGGCCACACCCACTTTTTTTACCATTTGCATGTACAACGGCCACACCCACTTTTTGTGATTTGCATTCACAACGGCCACACCCACTTTTCATGATTTGCAAGTACAAAGGCCACACCCACTTTCTGTGATTTGCATTTAATAAGGTCACACCCACATTTGCTATTTGCATTCATAAAGGCCACACCCCCTTTTATGATTTGCATGTACAAAAGGCTACTTTTGAATGAATTGCATTCACAAAGGCCACACCCACTTTTTAAATTTGCATTCACAAAGGCCACACCCACTTTTAAATGATTTGCATTACAAAGGCCACAAAGGCCACAAAAACCTCACCCACTTATTTAATTTGTATTCCCAAAGGCCACACCCACTTTTTATGATTTGCGTGTACAAAGGCCACACCTACTTTTTAATGATTTGCATTCACAAAAGCCACACCCTCTTTTAAATGATTTGCATTCCCAAAGGCCACACCCACTTTTTATGATTTGCGTGTACAAAGGCCACACCTACTTTTTAATGATTTGCATTCACAAAGGCCACACCCTCTTTTAAATTATTTGCATACCCAAAGGCCACACCCACTTTTTATGATTTGCGTGTACAAAGGCCACACCCTCTTTTAAATGATTTCCCAAAGGCACCCGCTTTTTCAATTTGCGTGTACAAAGGCCACACCCACTTTTTATGATTTGCGTGTCACAAAAGGCCACACCCACTTTTAAATGATTTGCATTCACAAAGGCCACACCCCTTTTTAATTTACGTGTCACACTTTTTACAATTTGCGTGTACAAAGGCCACACCTACTTTTTAATGATTTGCATTCACAAAGGCCACACCCACTTTTAAATGATTTGCATTTCCAAAGGCCACACCCACTTTTTACGATTTGTGTGTAAAAGGCCACACCCTCTTTTAAATGATTTGCATTCCCAAAGGCCACACCCACTTTTAAATGATTTGCATTCACAAAGGCCACACCCCACGATTTGTGTGTAAAACCCACCCTCTTTTAAATGATTTGCATTTCCCAAAGGCCACACCCACTTTTATGATTTGCATTTCGATTTGTGTGTAAAAGGCCACACCCACTTTTTACGATTTGTGTGTAAAAGGCCACGATTTGTGTGTAAAACCACACTTTTTTGTGATTTGTACAAAGGCCACACCCACTTCACAGCACCTGCCTCATACAAAGGCCGTACTGAGACTCAAAGAGAACAAGGCCACACCCACTTCACCATCACAGAGTCCCAAAGTTCCATTATGTCCAAAGGCCACGCCCCCAAATACACCCAATATGCAGAATCAGCAACACTGAAGGACTGTTTTGTGTCCTCTGAATAAAAAGTCTCCTTTCTGCCCTTCTAATCTCCTACATCTTCTCTGTCAAATAATAAACATGTAAGAACAGAATAAATATCAACTCCCCCTTCCCCGGGGTTATAATCTGCTGAGTGTTGTATTAATTTAATAAATCTGTCCACGACCCCCCCCCCCCCCACACACACACACACACACACACACACTGCAGCCTTGCTGACTCAGTCCGCCTCTCTCTTTTGCATGCTCGCCCCGCGTGACCCGGCGCCGAGGAGATTTAGGACCGCGTGACTTTGAACGAGCGCCGGTCGCGTTTCAATAACACTCGGCAGGTCGGCGGAGGCCCCCCCGCTCCCATTCGTCCCCGCGCGGGGAGTCCGGATCGCTGTGTAACGGATTTGGAGCTCGCACAGCATGCTAGTGCTAGTGTGTGGTGTGTGTGTGTGTGTGTGTGTGTGTGTGTGCGAGCGCACGAGGCAGTGCAGATGAATAGGTTTCCATTTTTATTTTTCCCTCCGCCATATACAGGGATGACTTTGCATTTCTTTAACAGATGGCGCCGCAGACGCTGCGTTTACTCATGCGTGTGATGAATCGGCCGTTTTCCGAAACGGGGCTTATTTAGTATTTACGCCTCAGAAGCCGACGCGCGCCTTTTCCCGCCACCGCGCCGAGGTCGAATAAATATGCACGAGCGGCGAGGTGCCGATCTGACGGAGCTCGTCCAAATCCGGGCAGCAACACTTCTAAAGGACGGTGCTCCCTGTGACTGCGCGTGCAGCCGAGTGCTGCCATCTGTTGGCGCGTTACAAAACTACACCTAGTATAAGTGCTGAAAATGAATGCTAATGCTAAAGTCGCGTCCTTTCTCTTTTCTGTTCTCATCATCCCTCTTTTCCTTTCTCTATATTTCTCTCCCTCACTCTTTCCTCCTCTTCTCCCTTGCTCTCTCTCTCTCTCTTTCTTCCCCCCTCCCTTCATTTGGTTTTCTTTCCATCTCCCCCACCCTCTCACTCTTTCTTGCTGTTTCTTTCCTTCTCTCATTCTCTCTCTTCCTCCTCTCCGTTTGTTTCCCCCACTTTTCTCACTTTATCCCTCCCTCTCCGTTTCCCTCTTACTCTCTTCCTCCCCCCACTCTTCACCTTTTCTCTCGCTTCCCTACCTCTTCCTCCCTCTCTCTCTCTTTTACACACTTTATCGTCCCCCTTTTTCTCCCTCCCTCTCCTTTCCCTCCTCCCTCCTTTCCCCCCTCTCTCTCTCTTTTACACTCTTTATCTTCCCTCTCCTTCTTCCTCTCCGTCTCCCTCCCTCTCGTTTTCCCTCTGCCCCTTGTTCTCTCGTTCTCCCGCCCCCTCCCCCTTTTCTCGTTTTCTTTCCCCCTTTTCTTATCCTTCTACCCTTTCCTCTCTCTCTTTTTCCCTCAGCCTCTTGCTCTCTCGATCTCCCTCCTCCCTCTTATTTTCTTTCCCTCGTTCCTCCTCTTCTTATCCTTCTATCCCCTCCACTCCCCCCCCCTCTCTCTCTCTCTCTCTGGCAAAATGCACAGCACAGTATTTTACATGTTTATACGTTACAGAGGCACTTAAAGTGATTTCTTTTTTCCGCCTCGACGAAAAGTGAGTCTCCGATCTTAGAGAAGATAAATAACGCTCCGAACCCGACGTCGGTTCCGGTTTCCGCATCCGAAGGCGTCCTGCGCTGCGGCGTTCCCACCACTTTATACAGAAAAATCACATATACACCGGAAAACGACATATATACATAATATATATATATATATATATATATATATATATATATATATATATATATATATATATATATATATATATATATATATTATTATAATTTTTATGTTTTGTATTATATTTGTTTCATTTCCAGGCCGACGCAGGTGCAGACGGAGGGAAGGAATGAGGAGGCAAAGAATAAGAGCGTTATGAAACCCCGACTCCATAATTCATAGTTATAACCCGTATGGAAATGGACTGTATTGTGATATGTGGTTAATGTATTCCTGAATATAAATAGAATACAGAAGAGGAGGACTGTGCACCTCACTTCAAAACAGTGTGTAGTTGTGTGTGTGTGTGTGTGTGTGTGTGTGTGTGTGTGTGTGTGTGTGTGTGTGTGTGTAACCCCTCCACGCATCAAACGCACAGAGACTCTTTATAATGCATACATAAAAACCAAGCAGCTTGGAATAACACAGGACAAATAAATAAATAAATAAATAGTGATGTTATGATACAATTGGCTTGGCTAGAATGTGATTTAATACCATTTAATTATTATTATTATTATTATTATTATTATTATTATTATTTTATTCAAGAGAAATCTACATTCTAGAATTCTCTGTCTTGAATATTTATTTATTTATTTATTTATTCTGCATTCCACGATATATTTAGGAACCCTGCCTTTCCTGACGCTGGAGCAGCAGCAGCAGCATCGGAGCGTCGCGGTGAAAAGAAGAGACGCTCCGAGGTCGCAGCAGGCGTTTAAGCATTACGGAAGAAGGGGAAAAAAAAAAGATATCACACGCCGGCGTCGAGAGAGAGAGAGAGAGAGAGAGAGAGAGAGAGAGAGAAAAAAAAAAGTCAAGTAAAATAAAGGTGTGCGTCGGAGGAGAAGAACGCCGAAGGTGACGAAGCGTCTGCGAGGGGACCGAAATAAATAAATAAATAAATAAATAAATACTAACGAGAATTATAATTCATACCGAAAAAAAAAAAGATTAAAGACGGAGATTAAGGCCTGGATGGGGAGGAAAAATGGAGGGCGGGTCGGGAACGATAAGGGAAATGAAATAGTTTGAAATTAAATTAGGGGAATAAATCAGCTCGAAGGGGCACGGTGGTTTAGTGGTTAGCACGTTCGCCTCACACCGCCAGGGTCTGGGTTCGATTCCCGTCTCGGCCATGTGTGTGTGGAGTTTGTGCATGTTCTCCCCGTGCCTCAGGGGGGTTTTTCTCCGGGTTCTCCGGTTTCCTCCCCCGGTCCAAAAACATGCACGGTAGGTTGATTGGCACCTTGGAAAATTGTCCCTAGTGTATGAATGTGTGTGTGTATGTGTGTGTGTGTGTGTGCCCTGCGATGGGTTGGCATTCCATCCAGGGTGTATCCTGCCTTAATGTCCGTAGACGCCTGAGATATACACAGACTCCCCGTGACCCGAGGGAAGATCGGATAAAGCGCTAGAAGATGAATGAATGAAATCAGCTCGATCGTGCGAGATCACCGAGGAGCTTCGGATTCCTCTCGAGAGATCCTACGAC
>JACRUU010000027.1:28454658-28482158 GCA_030449085.1 Kryptopterus vitreolus | reverse complement strand
GTTGGGCTGATTAGGGTCGAGACCATGTGGCCAGTCTTCGCAGCTTTCGTCCACTGCCGGTTTTTTATTTTTAGTCTCCCAGCATGCACAGTCAGAGGCTTTGTCTCCTCACCGGAGCAGGAAGGCGTTCGAATCAGTGTGATCGCTCACCCCTGGTCCTCACAGCTGCAGAGGAAAGCAGTAATCCTGCTGAGGATCTGGAGCATGGGGGCAGCATCGACCCGCTAATCTCACCAGGGTCCCCCTGCGGGTACGGTTGCCTAGCAACCCAGCAAAGCACGGCAGCATGGAGGCCTGTAATTAACCATTAGGGCGAATCACATGGGCAGAAATTAGACGCCAATCTAACACAATGCGTTTGACTTTTGATCTCCGAGCAACGACGCGGATGCCGTTTGCGCGCCCACTCCGCATTACATAAGCACGTAAGCGTGTCAGGGGTTAATCGCAACGGAAGCTATATTTAATATCAAATAATGTCGAGTTTGTTTTCCACCCTCATTAAGACGATCCGAACACAGAGGCTGGAATAATAATTCTACAAACATTACTTTTGATTGCTGTTTATAAATAAATTGCAGTAAAAACAAAAAAACGTGCACGACTTTTTCCCCGTTTTTACTTTTACCGCAGCTGAAACTTTCCCGGGTTGAGGTTTCGTCACTTCAGCGTGTAATGGAAAAGTAGGTCACGAGATCTGCAAAGGAAAAAAAAAGACCCCCACTTTTATTTCCTTTATATTTTCGTTTACAAACGATAATAAAAGGGACGCTATGCCAATATTAACATGCACGTGGAAAAAGATCCTGGGCTCGTTAATAACGTGTCTTCTAGCTTTTAAATGCAAACAATATTCTCACCAATCACGTCTATGATTAAAGGCAGGAATCTAATATTTAAACAAACAAAAAAAATAGCTTTGACCTTTTCAGGGGTCTTTTGCGGAGGTCACAGCAGTCTAATATCATCTACCATTTCTTTATTATAGCTTGAGGATGCCAATAGTTCATATCTAGCTTCAAACTGCTGAATTTCGTTAAGCCAGAAGAATCTCCACCTTGAAAGGTGCCTCATCCCTTTACAATGGGAAAACCAGGGGGAGGGGGTCTGTCACTGTGGAAGGGGGAGGGTATCTCAGTGGGAAGGAGGTTTCTCAGTGAGGATGGAGTATCTCATCGGGGAAGGAGGTAGATCAGTGGGAGAGGAGGTATCTCAGTGGGGAAGGGTGTATCTAAGTGAGGAAGGGGGTATCTCAGTGGGGAAGGGTGTATCTCAATGAGGAAGGTGGTATTTCATTGGGAAAGGGGGTATCTTAGTGGGGAAGGGGTATCTCAGTGAGGAATGGGGTATCTTAGTGGGGAAGGGGGTATCTCAGTGGGGAAGTGGGTATCTAAGTGGGGAAGGGGAGTATCTCAGTGGGGAAGTGGAGTATCTTAGTGGGGAAGTGGAGTATCTCAGTGGGGAAGTATGGTATCTCAGTGGGGAAGTGGAGTATCAGTGGGGAAGTGGAGTATCTCAGTGGGGAAATGGGGGTATCTCAGTGTATATGGGAAGGGGGTATCTCAGTGGGGAAGTGGAGTATCTCAGTGGGGAAGGGGGTGGGTATCTAATGGTATCTCAGTGGGGAAGGGGAGTATCTCAGTGGGGAAGGGGGTAGCACAGTGTGGAAGTGGGGGGTATCTCATTGGGGAAGGGGCGAAGGGGAGTATCTCAGTGGGGGATGGGGGTATCTCAGTGGGGAAGGGGGTATCTCAGTGGGAAAGGGGAGTATCTCAGTGTGGGGATGGGGTGGGGGTATCTCAGTGGGGAAGGGGGTATCTCAGTGGGAAGGGGAAGGGGGGGGTGTCTTAGTGGGGAGGTGTGTATCTCAGGAAGGGGAAAAGGAATAAGTGGGGAAGGGGGTATCTCAGTGGGGAAGTGGGTATCTAAGTGGGGAAGGGGGTATATCAGTGGGGAAGTGGGTATCTAAGTGGGGAAGGGGGGTAAGTTCTCAGTGGGGAAGGGGTATCTCAGTGGGAAGGGGGTATCTCAGTGTGGAAGGGGGGGATCTCAGTGTATCTCAGTGGGGGGGGGGGGGTATCTCAGTGGGGAAGGGGGATGCCACTATTAGCATGCACGTGGCTCGTTAATAACGAATAAATTAATTTTCCTGGGCTCGTTAATAACGTGTCTTCTAGCCTTTTTCTAATAGTTAAACAAATGGTCAAGGTCAACCCGTCAAATTCTCGTCATGTTCCTTATTGTCTGTGCTGGAAGCTTTATCCTGCTGAAAGAGGCTACACAAGCAAGCTGGGCTTCTCATGACCTTCTGACTTGGAATCAGCACGAGTTCGTGATAAAGGAGATTTTTTGTGAGGTCGGACCAGATCTCAGTCGGCTTTGTTTTGTCCCCCCCTACACTTGCATCAGTGACGCTCCCGAGAGTTCACCGCTCCATTGGTTGTGCTTCGTTGGACCACTTGGAGTTAAGACGGAGATGTGTTCTAATGATGTCAAGGAAGTATCACGAGTAGACTACATGTGTCCTGCAGTGAGTGCACATGTCAGAGGGTCTTACAGCACCCCTGAGACCCCAGGGCCCCTGAGAACACACACACACACCAGTGACATAATAATAATAATAGTGTGATAAGTGGGAAGGCGGTACATCAGTGGTTAAAGCATTGACCAGAAGGTCACAGGTTCAAATCCTCCCACCCATAGGCCCTTGAGCAAGGCCCTTAACCCTCAATTGCTCTGATTATTGAGCGTCTGCCAAATAATGCAAATGGTTACTGGGGTCGGGGTTACAAAATACAGACCGAAGGCCACATAAAGACACTTTTCTTTACTCGGTGGTTAGAAACGTTATATTTGGGGAAAAAAATTTATTTTATGAAAAAATAACGATAATAAAAATAATATAAGGACGAGTTCGGCAGAGTTAGAAATCTCGCTTTGTCTAAATATAAACATGTCCCCAGAGGCACATATGCGATGGAGAAAAGATGTTTTCCTTGATTTAATTAGCAATGTTTTGGCACCCGGGTTGTCCGTAGACAAGCAAACGAAGTCTAATGCATTAAGCTATTTATGTCATTTATAGGCGAAAGTATCGGTACGGTAGCGTGCCTATCCACTGAGATTTACTTTCGCTGTTTTATTTTTTGATGAAATATTTGACGCATTTAAACACAAGCATCGAGGTACAGCGGTTTAATCTTTACTTTATAGCCGGGGTCTTCAATGTTTGTGACACACAAAGCTACTGATAGAAAACGATCAAAATAACGTATATTACGCTTTTTGTTTTTGCAACTAATGTTGCTGTTCTCCAGCCATCGTTTCTGTATATTTTTTATATAGTTTAAAAACGATTAATGCATCATAACATAGCAAATATTTTGCAATTAAATTGTTTTTTTTTTTAAATACTTTTTATAATCATTTAAAACGATTTAAAAAATGTATTAAAATGTTTTATTTGAATAGATTTATTTATAATTGTATTGATTTCTTCTTAAGAGCATAACAATAACAATAGAACAACAAAGTATTGTTAAAATGAGAAGCATATTAGAAGCATGCAAAAGGAAAATAAAAATAAATAAAATAAAAATAAAAGAGTCATTAAACTAAGTTTTGGGTCTTTCTTGTTTCTCAAGGTGGGTTCTTTTAATAGAACGTAAATAATTGTAATAATTATAATATTTATTTTTAATATTTAATATTTATCTCTGATATTTTTAGTCATTTTTTAAAAATAAATATGTTATTTTATTTAAAAGTTTTTTTGTAATTCAGCATTAATTAGCGGACCCCATGCAGTACCTCTGTGGCCCTCTAGGGGGCTATAGCTATTTAATCTGCAGCTTTAATCTTATTTGTTTAATTATTTCTTTACTAAATATTGACATGTTTAACAACATAAAACACTTCTGGATGACAAAAAAAAGAGAAAGAAAGAAAAAGAGAGAGTGAGAGAAAACAAAACAGTGCACTTCACTTCGAAAGCTTCTCCGTGATGTTTGTGTGTGTTGGTGTGTGTGTGTGTGTGTGTGTGTGTGTGTGTGTGTGTGTGTGTGTGTGTGACCGCTCCACCCTGTTATTTGAATATCACACCATGGTGTTCACATCGTCTAGACACACAGTTATACACACTCTGTCACGCTGCTATTGTGTGCCAGGGATTAAAACAGTGCGAAATTGCAAGAATTCTCCCTCCATCTCTTTCTCTCTCTTTCTTTCTCCCTCTCTCTCTCTCTCTCTCTCTCTAGCAATTTTTTAAGCTTTGTGTTGCTTCTCCACTGATGATTTGTCTCATTTACAACCCTATACATACATGCAAATATAACAGTTATACATTAGGCATTGTAAGATTCATCTTTTCGCATAAAAGTTGGAGCGATTTAAAAAGAGGTGTATTTTGTATCCTGATGCATCGTTTTATCTTATTTGTGTCGGTTATTTGCATTTTTTCTTGACCGAAGAAAGAATAACGAATTACCGTACCTACCGAATGGCAGGGAATCATTTTTCCCCATTGAATCATTTTGACGGGGCACTACGGTGGTTTAGCGGTTAGCACGTTCACCTCACACCTCCAGGGTCCGGGTTCGATTCCCGTCTCGCCCATGTGTGTGTGGAGTTTGTGCATGTTCTCCCTGTGCCTCAGGGGGTTTTTCTCCGGGTTCTCCGGTTTCCTCCCCCGGTCCAAAAACATGCACGGTAGGTTGATTGGCACCTTGGAAAATTGTCCCTAGTGTATGAATGTGTGTGTGAATGTGTGGTGTGTGTGTGTGTGTGTGTGATGGGTTGGCATTCCATCCAGGGTGTATCCTGCCTTAATGCCTATAGACGCCTGAGATAGACACAGACTCCACGTGACCCGAGGGAAGATCGGATAAAGCGCTAGAAGATGAATGAATGAATTAATCATTTTGCATTGAATCGTTTTGCATTGAATCAAATCAAAATCTGCATTTTAATACGAATGAATCGTATCGCGTCGAATCGAATCGGTAGCTGCTTCGTAAATCTCTTTAATGTGTCGTATTGTTAGCTATAAATAGAGACGTGAATCACATCTGCATTAGTTATGGAGATCACTAATATATATCAAATACACTATGTACTAAAAAACACAGTCAAATATGTTGTCATTCGTTCCTGAATAGATCCAAAGATCTACATCAGCACATTTATTTCCACATAAGGAGTCCCTCAGGGCTCCGTCTTCAGCCCTCTTTTGTACCTGTTTTTCCTCAAGGATGTTTCATGTCTCGACACGGCTCCTTGTACTCATGTTGCGTTCGTGGAAAAAATAAAAAAATAAAGAAATCATCGTCTCCTTCCCTTCATCACAGACGCTCAGATCTCAGCAAGTCGAGAACATCTCATGACCTAAAGCCAAATCAGAACACAAACCGAGCCGCGACGGATCCAAATCACGAGCGCCGCGATCCCTCATCAGCGTCAGATTCCTCTGTAGGATCATTTCATCTTTCCTAATGCAACCCTGCCTATTTATCCGGGCTTTGGACCGGCACCAGGAATGCACTGTTATGGACAATGCACTATTACTGGCTTCCTGCTGCAACGGCTAGGGCAGCCTGAGCAATTTGTTCGCTAAGGGCCTTGCTCAAGGGCCCATTAGTGGCAGCTTGTCTAGGTCCTTTTTGATCCAGAGTCTTAATCGCTGAGATAGCACCTCGTCCCCACCAATTAAAATTCATTCACGGTGGTTTAGTGGTTAGCACGTTCGCCTCACATCTCCAGGGTCCGGGTTCGATTCCCATCTTGGCCATGTGTGTGTGGAGTTTGTGCATGTTCTCCCCGTGCCTCAGGGGGTTTTTCTCCAGTTTCCTCGCCAATCCTATGGAAGGATACACCCTGGATTGGAATGCCAACCCATCTCACACACACACACACACACACACACACATTCATACACACATTCATACACTAAGGACAATTTTCAAGGTGCCAATCAACCTACCCTGCATGTTTTTGGACCGGGGAAGGAAACCGGAGAACCCAGAGAAAAACCTCCTGAGGCACATGCACAAACTCACACACACATGGCCGAGACGGGAATCGAACCCGGACTCTGGTGGTGTGAGGCGAACGTGATAACCGCTAATCCACCGTGCGCCCATGGCGTTAAATGGTGCTTGGTGGAGCGCTGGTGTAGCCAATCACGGTTCCTCTCTTCATACAGCAGGAGATCTCCACGGCGTGTGCTCAGACAGCAGGTGAAGTCCGTATAGCGAGAACCTTCTCGTTTCTGGTCTAAAAAACCCATTATCCGGATAAAACGCGCTTTATTTCCAATTAGTGCGCATGATGATGCAGAAGGATAATAAGTACGAATCTGCGGGCTGGACGAAAAGTATCCTAGCAAAACAAAAGCGAACAAAAAGAAAAGAGAGACGACGGATATGCAAACGAGGTGGAGAGGAGGAAAGCATAATGAAGCGTCAGGAGGAGTCTGGGGAACGAGTGTCGAGGCAGGAAATGACAGGTGGACCTCCCATTCCCGGGCGAGGAGGAGCAGGTAAGGCCGCGCGGGCGGGTTTCGGCGTACACGGGGGACGCGGCGGGCGTTTCATCTGCGCCGAACGTTCGGATCCGACGCCGACGCGGCGACGACGTCGGGAAGGACAGGGAATTAGCGGCGGAAATGTCGGCTTTGAAGCGGATGCTTTCAGCGCGCCAGGATAAACATGTTATTAGAAGCGCATAATATCAGATGCAAAGTACAGGTGAACCGTGTCGGGGGGTTCATTAAAAAAGTTTCCGCTCCCGGAGCGATTCCAAAACATGTTGTTTCGCGGGAAGTTTGCCACAATTAGCTCGAGCGTCTATCGGCATGTCTGGGGGTTATGGGTTGGGGGGGGGGTGCGCGGGTTGGACGGGGACGGGGACGGGGGTTGGACGGGGAGCTGCCACGCTAATGAATGGTCACGGAGTTTTTGTAGCGGAACGGCACCGTTCCCGACGTCTCCGGCAAAAAAAAACAAAAAAAAAAAACAAAAAAAAAAAAGTTACAAAAGAACGAAAAAAAAAAAAAAAACGCGGTCGCTTTGATGAATGGTCCTTATTATAATTGCGACATTTGATACGTGCGCTTTATGCCCCGCTTGATTGGTCCGCGGGTATCTTTTCAGGGACGAGACGCCTACCTTTGTTCCCCCTGCGAAGAAAAAAAAGAAAAAAATTTCGGCCATCATGCCAGGAGGGCGCTGGCGCTATTCTGCAGTCTTTGCAATTTAATGGTTTGGTGAACACAGCTTGCTCTCTTTTCTCGTACCTGCCTGACAACTCGAATCCTTTATCGAGATAGAGACCTAGGGGGGATTTTTTTTTTTCGGCGAGGCTCGACGAGAGCGAATTTTCATTTTGCGTAGAAAAAAAAAAAAAACCTTCGTTCGGAGAAAAACACTCGAGAAATTCTCTCTCTCTTTTTTTTTTCTTTAATGATGATTGAAGGCATCTGAAATACGACAGCTCGTTAGCGTACATCAGAAACGGGGCTCGTCGTCGAGAACCCCCCAAAAAAAGGGAACCCCACGAAATAATCTAAATAAATCGAGGGGCGCCATCGAAATCGGCAGAGTGCAAGAAACATCTCTCTCTCTCTCTCTCTCTCTCTCGCGCACTGTCTTCCGTTAAAACCCACAGCACTTAACCCATTTCTCCTCGGGGCTCGTCTCCGGGCCGTCCCTCCATCGCGCTCTCTCTCTCTGCTTATTGGAGCTGAACGCGATTCGATCAGCGCCGCTGATGAACAAAAAAGTCGCTTCGGTGCGAAGCAGGAAAAAACAAAATAAAAGGAGAGTCGGGAAATTCTCCCCACATCTCTGACATCACAATTATAAAGATTAGAAAGGATCGTTATAAAGGTGGTCGCTCAGAAAGCTCTGGCCCGCAAACGTCGCAGGTTCGAGTCCCGGCCGAGCTACCACTAGAGGGCGCTTTAGCACGGCCCGCAACACCTGTTGCAGAAGCCAGTGATGCCGGTCCCTTACCTGGAAAGTCGGGGAGGGTCGCATTAGGAACGACATCCGGCGTAAAAACACGCACCGGATCTAATATATGGGCCGCCTGCTTCGGCGCCCCCTAATGGCAGAAACCAAAAAATATACACAAAAATAACAAATACACAAAAAAAATGACATTGCACTGGATTTTGTGGGTTGTCGTATGTAAACGACAATAGATATTGACGTTAGTCCTGTTTTAACGTTTTAATCTTCATGAAGTTGTTAAAAAGTTTGTTCATGATTAGCATTGTGTTCATTTGTGCTTATTTTTATTCATATTGTTTTTGTCTATTTATTTATTTATGTTTTTATTTATTTTCTTTATGTAATTCTGTGTAGCAATATTTTAAATATTATTATTATCATTATAGGGGCACGGTGGATTAGTGGTTATCACGTTCGCCTCACACCTCCAGGGTCGGGGGTTCGATTCCCGTCTCGCCCATGTGTGTGTGGAGTTTGTGCATGTTCTCCCCGTGCCTCAGGGGGTTTTTCTCCGGGTTCTCCGGTTTCCTCCCCCGGTCCAAAAACATGCACGGTAGGTTGATTGGCGCCTTGGAAAATTGTCCCTAGTGTATGAATGTGTGTGTGAATGTGTGTGTGTGTGTGTGTGTCCTGTGATGGGTTGGCATTCCATCCAGGGTGTATCCTGCCTTAATGCCCATAGACGCCTGAGATAGTACAGGACTCCCCGTGACCCGAGGGAAGATCGGATAAAGCGGTAGAAGAATGAATGATGAATGAATGATTATTATTATTATTATTATTATTATTATTATTATGCGCTTGTGGAATGTCAGGAAATGCAAAAAAACAATAACAACAACAACAAAAAAACGTAATCCATCGGTGAAAATATCCTTTTACACACGAACCTAAAAAATCGAATAAAATCCTATTCAGAAAGCCGGTGTGAACAGATCGCTCTTTATCGCTTTACTACTCGCTTGGCTCTGTGAATGAAATGAAGCATAAAAAAAAAAAAAGGATTTATAATTTTATTTAATGTTTTTTTTTTTCACCAGCTCAACGTTGGCGTCTTTTCTTTCGGTGTAACGGAATCGATATCTCCCACCTAGCGCACACATTCTCAAAACTACAATCAGCGCGCCGTTACAGGCTCGACTCTACAGCATTAAATGTTTAGCCAATAAAATATTATGGCCATCGCGGATGGAAGAAAAAAAATACAAAAGAATGACAAAATCAACCCCCCGATGAATAACGTCTGTAATAATGAAGGTAAGAAGGAATGGGGGGATGAAATGAAGCTATCACGAGAGCACAATCAGGGTGGAGAGCCTCCGATCAGGAGTTTGGGAGAAGCCGAGCGGGAAGCGAATACGTTTCCTTTTTTTCCGGGTATGAAAAGGAGACATTTAATTCATTTATTTATTTATTTATTTATTTATTTATTTATTTATATATTAGATTGCTTTGGAGAATAGAAGAGCCTTTATTTGTCACATAAACGTCACAGTGAAATTCGCATGTTCTTTGGTAGCAGGTGGTCAGAACGCAGGGTCGGGCCATGATACGGCGCCCCCTGGAGGACAAAGGGTTCAGTGTCTTGTTCAAGGACTCAAGTGGGCAGCAGCTCGGCCATACTCGAACCAAATGCCTTACACCACTGAGCCACAATCCCTCCCCCCTCCAATCGAGTGTTAAACGCCTTATTTGAGCAAGGAGCCCCCTAGTGGCAGCTTGGTGGTGGTGGTGCGATTTAAACCTGCGATCTTCAGGTCCAGGAGCCAATGCCTTACCCCCCCCCCCCCCTCCCCCCCTCCTGTTTACATTCTTTACTATTCCATAGGGTTATAGAAGGAGATCCTCCACTCCGACCCACGGAAAGCAGATCCTCATGGAGCTTTATGCACATTATCACGCTGGAGCATCTTGCTAAGCCCAAAGACATCTGGGACAATGATGGGTAGAAAAAAGGTTCCTGAACACATGCATTTAGACCATAACACACTGCATAACACACACACACACACACACACACACACACACACACACACACACACATACACACAATCCTGACCCTCCTGCTGTCTGGAAATAGGTGCAGGCACAGACAAGCCATCAGACGCTTTAACCCAAACAGTCTGGACTAGAACACACACACACACACACACACACACACACACACACACACACTGATATGAACAACGTAATTGCATTCTTTTTGCTGCCAAATCACCGAATGACAGCGAAATTCCTCAGTGGACCTACGCAAATGTACTACAGAGAGAGACGTCTGACGGCGTGACGTATGCTGACGGCGTGACATATCCTGACGGCGTGACGTATGCTGACGTCGTGACGTATGCTGACGTCGTGACGTATGCTGACGGCGTGACATATCCTGACGGCGTGACGTATGCTGACGGCGTGACGTATCCTGACGGCGTGACGTATGCTGACGGCGTGACGTATGCTGACGGTGTGATGAGCCTTCCGCGCTGGAAGACGCCAATGACCTTCGACCAGCTTAACTCCCAGCCCCCAGGGAAAACTCGCGTCTGACCTCACTTCCGCACGCACCCTACTCACCAAGGCGTGCCTCCTACGGAATCTTTTCCAGACAAAGCGGAGATCCGTGGAGATCCGATACGCCTGACGCGCTCACTTCCAGGACGCATTCCAGAAGAACGAAAGGAGAACGTCGATAAATAAAGTACCTTCATACAAAAGAGGCTGGAACCGAATATCAAAGCAGATCGACTTGTTTTAACCTCGTCTTTTCTCTTTTTATTTTTTTAAAAAAGTACTTTTTGGCCCGGAAAGCATTTATTTCCCGACTTGATATAATAAGAGAAATATACAAAGGAGAAAAATGAGGCTCGGTGTTTCCTTTATTCCGATGTCAAGTGGTGAAATGTTCTCTTGATGCGAGACTTTTCGGCTATTGTGCTACAAGTGGCCACTTCAGAGGAGCGGGGGGGGGGGGGGGGGGAATACCCATTAAGACGTGTTGGAAAAAGAAAAAAAAAGAAAAAGTGTGTGTGTGTTGTGTGTGTGTGTGTGTGTGTGTGATTAGTAATACAGGTTCCCACCCCCCCCCTCCACCCACTATATATTTTTTCCCTTTCTGGATAAATATAAAATATTCTCCTTAAAGCCGGGGGACGGTGGAAAGAAAGGTGGTGAACGTTTTCCCAACATTGCAGGCTTTGTTTTCGGCAGCGAATCCGGCGCTAACGAGACGCGTTAATAAACGAAGGGGAGCGAATCCCGTCGCGTGACAGACGCAAGCTAGGCGGAGTTTGGCGAGTGAGAAATCGTGAAATCCGCTCATTAAAAATCCCTGCCGCTACGTCCACCTCGCGAGCTGGAGCGAAAAAGGGAACGGATCCGATCGTAAATAAATAAATAAATACATAAATAAACAAATAAACATGGGGTAATTAAAGGTCGACGGCGAAGGAAACATGAAATCAACACTTTCTGTGTGTAAAACGAAACGTGGAGAAAACAAGGAAGTGTTTAGGCGTCAAAAGATTCGTAGGATCGCCACGGGGTTTGGGATCGGCTAATCAAACCCAGGAATTGTCGCACGCGGTGGTGCTGTTATTTTTATTTATTTTTTTTTTTTAACGCTAGTTTTTTCCCCCCCCGACGTTTTTTCTTTTCTAAAGTAAAGTTTATTTTTTTATTTTTTTATTTTTTTTTCCCCCTTCTTACAGCCCTGTCAGCTCGGCGTTCGATGTTCAGCGTCTTGCTGGGCGCGAAAATTTCCCGTTTGTTAAAAATCCTCCTGTTGTTCCAGGAAAAAAAAAAAAACAACAAAAAAAAAAAAACACAACAATGTTCTTTTCCTCCTTTACAGATTTTTTTTCGATTTCGGACCAGATAAACACACATAATAAATAATATACGAATACGCATAATAAACAACAATACATTCACAATAATAAGTAATATGTGCAAATAAACAACAATAAGTGCTGATGAATGTGAAAACCTCCACCCCGGGAACCTCTTCCCAGATGGGTGGAGCGTTTTACAGGGACTTGATGAAGATGATGTCACATCCTAATTTGCATGCTCGTCCACACATCATAATGCTCATTTGCATATTTTTTCCCTCTGTGTCCTGCAGCAATTATTATTATTATTATTATTTTTAGAAAATATAAAATAAACAAAGAACAAACAAGCAAAGTTTCTTTGCGCAGGATACAACATCTAGTGAGGAGATCCTACAACGAGACCTGCATTTAATTTATAATAATATATATAAATATATATATTATAATGTAATATATTATATGGGGCGCACGGTGGTTTAGTGGTTAGCACGTTCGCCTCACACCACCAGGGTCCGGGTTCGATTCCTGTCTCGGCCATGTGTGTGTGGAGTTTGTGCATGTTCTCCCCGTGCCTCAGGGGGTTTTTCTCCGGGTTCTCTTCTCCTCTTCTCCGGGTTCTTCTCCGGTTTCCTCCCCCGGTTCCAAAAACATGCACGGTAGGTTGATTGGCAACCTTGGAAAATTGTCCCTAGTGTATGAATGTGTGTGTGTGTGTGTGTGTGTGTGTGTGTGTGTCCTGCAACGGGTTGGCATTCCATCCAGGGTGTATCCTGTCTTAACGCCCATAGACGCCTGAGATAGACACAGACTCCCCGTGACCCGAGGGAAGATCCGATAAAGCGGTAGAAGATGAATGAATGAATGAATGTAATATATTTCGCCACTTCGCCACTCGGAGACCAAACCTTCTGCATTAAAATATCACTTTTTTTAATGTTTTATTTTGTTGTATTTATCTGCCGCACCTTAAAGGCGGGTGAAACGTATTGTCTGACATTAAAGCGGTCCATGGCACATGGTTTTAGCGTAATAATGAAATGATATTTGTAATGAAATACGATTTTTTTTCTCTCCTTCGGCAGATTTGTCGCCGCGGTACATCTCCGAGATCTCGTCACGCCGAGTCGAGCCGATGATGCAGCCGAGCCCGCAGGTGCACCGAGAGGGAGCTGCGGCAATTAATTAAGCTACGAGTGTGTGTATGTGTGTGTGTATGAAAGGACACAGAGGAATGACTTAATTAATTAAGTCATGGATTTGTGCGGAGGCTAATAAGATGACTTTATTGCATATGCACGCTCGGTGTTTACAGTCAAACACGCGCTCCGGCGCTGCAGTCGAGCTGTGGGAGTGGGGAAAAAAAACCCATTATGGAGAACCCGGTGGTGTGTGTGTGTATGTGTGAGCCCTGGATGGAGTGTGTATGAGCGTGTGTGTGTGTGTGTTTGATAGGTAGTGGGGTTCTGTGGAAAACGAGACCATATGCTATCTGGGCTACAGCGCACAACCTCTCGTGGCTCTGTAATTACGATGATTACAGCACAGCCGGCAGTGTGTGTTAGTCAACATCACTTGTGTGTGTGTGTGTGTGTGTGTGTGTGTGTGTGTGTTTTTACAAAAAAAAAAAAAGTGTGTTTAGAATGTACAGATTAATGCTACAACTATGTATGGCCCGCTCTGTTGCTTGCTTGATGATGTCACATTCCTAATTTGCATAATCGCCTCATTATAGTGCTCATTTGCATATTGGATTTTTTTCCATTACCTCAGAGTCGTGCAACAATTATTATTTATTGGTTTTAGAAAACAATGCAGTAAGTCACTATCTATCTATCTATCTATCTATCTATCTATCTATCTATCTATCTATCTATCTATCTATCTATATATATATATATATATATATATATATATATATATATATTGCGTAATTAAGCTTAGTTTACACTGGTTACCATGGAAACACTCGAATCATCGACATCAATATCATCATCATTTGATGTGTAAAGATTTTGCTCGTTTATAAGCGATCAGAAATTTGACAGTAAAAAAAAAAAGATAAAAACTCTTCATGCTAGAAAAGGTCTATCTAATGATCAATGATCTAGTTACTAATGATCTTTTAATTATCCAATTACTTCATTCTCTATTAATCTAATCATTTAACAATCGAATAATTGTTATATATAATAATGACACCACACTTACAATACCTACGCTAATTATCAACGCTAACATTGTCATCAAGGATTTCCATAATCACTAATCACTGATAATTCAACTTTTTTTTTACTAACGATCGCAACTAAAGCTACATTTTTCGTTCATCAACAGTTACCACATAATACGGGGAAGTTTATTGTGTCTTGAGCATGGTACATGCTAACCATAGAAACAAAAACTGAGGTAAGAAAACAACAACAACAACAACAACAAAACAGATTAGCAACAATTTTTCCTTAAAAAGGGATTTGAAAGAATCTCAATTCATGTCAAAAAAGATCTCGGGATCAGATTAGACGCGTTTTTTAGTTGAACCTGAAGTAGAGTTACAATCTAAAGGGTAAACAAAGCAAATAAACAGGAAGCTAAGACACAGGCTAAGTGTGCTACATAGGCTAAGTGTGCTACATTAGCAGCCGAGCTAAGGAAGAAACAGATGAGGTAAACAAAGCGCAACAGGAATACAGATGTGATTGGAAGATCGAGGAGTTATCCGAGGAATGAAGAGAATCGCGGGTATAAACGAAAAAAAAACAAACAAAAAACAAACGAAATTAGCGAGACGCAGGTGGAGGGAGATTTTGTGTGAAATTGTGTAGACCGTCGCATATTCTGTTTTTTTTTTCTTTCTTTCTTTTTTTTCCCTCCAGGTTTATGAGGATGTTCTGTACTTCTGATGATCATTTAATTCCAAAACCACCCCCTCACACACACACACACACACACACACACACACACACACACACACACACACACACACACACACACACACACACACACACAGAGCGGTGGAGATAAGCTTGCAAACACATCACAACCCCTTTTCATTTTATTTATGAAAGGCTTTTCCTGAGCCGCCCCAGATTTTTTTTATTTATTTTTTATTTATTTATTTATTTATTTATTTTTGTCAGCAATTTCTCGTTCCCACTTGTAATGCACTCGCACATCTCAACACTCGGTAATAGAAGCCTTTACTACAAAGCCGCGCCCCCGTTGCAGATCCCCGCACCGGCGCGGAACAATTGATATCGAAATCCACAGGTTTGTATTTTATTTATTTATTTATTTATATTTGTTTATTTATTTATTATCCGAAACGACAATTACGCCGTTAAAAACCTCCTACAAGGCCCGGAGCCGAGCATAAGTATAAACATTTCAGAAATATTCGATTGTTGCTACAACGCTAATTCGGACGGACGTCGAGTAAAAAAAAAACAACAAAAACGAAACGGAAAAAAAACAACAACGAAGAAAACGAACGGAAAGCAAAAACCACAAAGAGAAGTTTATTGTTTTATTTGTTTTTCTGCTTTATTTCCGTGATCCATTTGCACCCACTTGTCAGGGATTTTCCGTGGTTTTATTTATTAAACGAGAACACGTCGTACATTTGTAGTTGGATCCCGGAGCGACTAAATAATTAAATATTTAGGTGGGGGGGGGGGTGGGGGGGGGGGGGGGGGCGAAAAAAAATAGCGCTGTAGCTAGCCGAGTCTCTCAACATGAAACCGAGGGGTGTGGCCAAATATTTGAGGGCGGGGCTTTACAGTAGGAATTTCACATGTACACAATACTATGTGTTTTTACTATTTTGTATGTATTATTTTATATCGTCCCGATTTCAACCTACAAACGGATTACGGTTTATGTGAACGGCATTAGCGAGCAAACGACGGTCCAGGTTCGTCTTTTTACGTGATCGCAAAACAACAACACGCTTGTTAGCAACATTAGCGAAATTAGCCGGCGTAAATTTAGTCAATTTAAGGAAATTCAGCATTCGTGACAAATTCCCAATATCGACATTCCGAGTCTGCTTTAACTTCTAATCTTCTGTAGTTGTACGTGAAGTAAAGTTACAATTTTTTGTACAATTTTAACCTACAAAGGTGTTTATTGTTAATTTATGTAAATTGCATTATCGAGCAATCTAATGTTCCGGTTTGTCTATTTACAAGATCAAAAGAATGTAGTTCGAATTATAGGAATTTAATTTCGCAATTTTGCAAATTGGATTTACAAGATTAAGTCCAGATTACAAAAAGATTAGAAAGTATATACGTCTTTTTCAATAAAAAAGCGGGGGTGGGGGACAACAACAACAACAACAACCCTACCCCTGTGGATAACGCTCATCTTTAACAGATGGCGTCTTCGGAGCGATGGCTTCTGTGTGCTTTTGTGTCCCCGCGCCCTTAAAAAAAAACCGCTTGTACCTGTCCCCGGCGAATGTGAACGATGTTAGAGTTTTGTATTCCGCCAGCAGAAATAAACAAACAAATAAATAAATAAATACCACCCATAAATCTGGCTGGCTAATATCTGTAGAGAGACGCTTTCAGAAGATGGAGCACTTAGCGACCGAGCAAAAGACCTGAATCACGAGTGGGAATGTCAAACCGCTCGGTGGGAGGTGGAGGGTTTATAATTATGGGATGGCCTTTCGCTCGGAAAACCAAACTTTTTGTTTCCTTATCAGTACTGATGGAAGTGAATTTGTGCAATTTAATAAAAAATAAATAAATAAATCGAAGTTTTCTTCGTCCCAGATTCCTCGGGATGATGTTGGATGATCATGTGACTCCACATTGACTTGTGTACCACATGGGGCAGATTTGAGCGGGAGATCGGTGAAAAATGGAGTCGAATTCTATCGAATGTTTGAATGTAAATGAAGTGTAAATAAATAATGGCGCCCCGTTTGCAGAATCACACAGCGGCTCATATTCCCGACTCCCACCTCGACAAAGAAACAGCGTGAGCTCTAGTGCTAATACCTCGTTAACGCGACGACGACATTGACAGCGCTACACACACTCACACACACGCAATGAGTGGCGGGTCATAATTAAGGCGTGATATTTTGTCGTTGTCGACTCCGGGATCAACCTGGCGCTCAGTGAGAATTTCCTGAGCGAAAGCGACGACGTGGTTTAATTAAAAACAAAGCCTTCATTTAATTTTTAATTTTTATTTTTTTTTTATCTCGGCGTCCTGAAAGCTTTACAAAGCAAACAGAGATATGATATAATCGAGCGACGAACATGACTGGGAGAAAAAAAATCCACGGCCGGCGTCGAGGAGACGATCTGAACCTGAACTTTTATTCATGTTTAAAGTGACGATACCATACGCTACGTTTCCACACGGACGCTTTGAAATGCCGGATGGGGGTTTTTTGGACTTGAGGCGCATCGGTAAAACTAGTGTTTAGTGATTAAAAATGACATTTTGCATATTATGCATGAATAAATTCATCTTCTAGCGCTTTATCCGATCTTCCCTCGGGTCACGGGGAGTCTGTGTCTATCTCAGGCGTCTATGGGCATTAAGGCAGGATACACCCTGGATGGAATGCCAAACCCATCACAGGTACACACACACACACAACACACACACACACATTCATACACTAGGAGACAATTTTTTTCCAAGGTGCCAATCAACCTACCGTGCATGCATGTTTTTGGACCGGGGGAGGAAACCAAGGAGAACCCGGAGAAAAAACCCCCTGAGACACGGGGGGGAGAACATGCACAAACTCCACACACACATGGCCGAGACGGGAATCGAACCCGGACCCTGGCGGTGTGAGGCGAACGTGCTAACCACTAAGCCACCGTGCCCCTGCATGAATAAATGTGTGTTCTAATTTGGTCTCTTTTACAGTATTATTATATATATATATATATATATATATATATATATATATATATATATATATATATATATATATTTTTTTTTTTTTTAACTAAAAATGGTCCTCAAACAGAAATCAAACAGGACTGCGTTAATTGCATGTTAATTATTAATTAACTATATATTATATTAATTTTATATATTTTATAATATAAAAATATATAATATATATATATATATATATATATATATATATATATATATATATATATATATATATATCCAGATGTCACTGTGAGGGTAAAAAGCATGAACCTGGTGATAGAGATTGCACAGACAGTTTACTTGCAATTGTAGATAGAATTCCACAAGAGACATGTGGAGAGACAATCTTTCCAGACACACACACACACACACACACACACACACACACATAAATATGGTACATTGTATTTGCAGGGATAAGAGAGTGTGTAGGTAGGACACACGCAGTATAGATAAGGCAGATGTATATTATAGCCTGGGCTCCGTCCTGATAGCCAGCGTGAGGTTATCAGTGGTGATTCAGCGTCCGCTTCGCCGCCGGTGTTTAATTCGCTGCTGCAGGAATAACAGAAAGAAAGAGAGAGATAGAGAGAGAGAGAGAGAGAGAGAGAGAAAAGAAACGACAAAGGCTTAAATGCCACCCCGCCGAGGTCGCGAAAATCCTACCTCACAGTCATCACGATGACATTTCACACGCCGGAACACACTTTCCACGCGGCCCGGGAAGTTAATCCCGCCGCAATATGCACACGCCGTCCTTCCTCATTTACACGCCGGTGATTAGACGGCGCGGTGCAGACCCGATCTGATGACATTTCGTACAGATTATGTCTCTGCATCTGCCTGCACAGGAGGAAGACGAGGTGGCGGAGGGGTGCGAGGCGGATTTGTCAGGGGTTCAAGTAGCAGGTTGAACAGCAGGTAAGAGTTTCTTATGGCTGATGATGGAAACCTGATCCTGATCCTCCCGAAAGTTTCGAGTTTACTTCAGCGATTAGAACCGACTGCGTCTTCCAGGACCTTTCATTCTTCCCTGCAGCTTTGACACACACACACACACACACACACACACACACACACACACACACACACACAATATAGCCTAACACACACACAGTACTTTCTCCATATTGTGTCTACTTTAGTTTTTGTCCAAAGTTTCAAGTTTACTTTTACAATTTTACGTTTACAATTATTATTTTACAGCATCTTCCGGAGACCTTTTTTTCTCTCCTATGGCTTTAACATACACACACACACACACACACACACACACACACACACACACACACACACACACACACAATATAGCCTAACACAGTACTACTGTTGAGGTTGCCAACGTGTCAAGTTTACCGCAATTATTATAATTAATATAATTATTATTTTACAGCATCTTCCAGGACCTGTTTTTCTCTCCATAGCTTGAACACACAGTTTATTTACACAAACATACACACACACACACACGCACACACACACAATATAGCCTAACACAATTCTTTCTCCATATTGTGTCTAGCTTAGTTTTTGTCCTGTTGCGGTTGCAAAAGTTTCAAGTTTACCGCAATTATTATAATTAATATAATTATTTCTTTACAGCATCTTCCAGGACCTTTTTTTTCTCTCCATGGCTTTAACATACACACACACACACACACATACCACACACACCACAACACATTAACTAACACAGTTCTTTTCCATTTGTGTCTACTTTAGGTTTTGTCCTGTTCGGTTGCCATGTTTCAGTTTACTTCAGCAATTATTATTTTTACAGAATCTTCCAGGCTTTTTTTGCTCTACAGCTGTAATACACACACACACACACACACACACACACACACACAATATACTAACCACATACTTTCTCCATATTGTGTCTAGCTTAGTTTTTGTCCTGTTGCGGTTGCAAAAGTTTGAAGTTTACTTCAGCAATTATTATTTTACAGAATCTTCCAGGACCTTTTTTTTCTCTCCATGGCTTTAACATACACACACACACACACACACACACACACACACACACACACACACACACACACACACACACACACACAATATAACCTAACACAGTTCTTTTTCCATATTGTGTCTACTTTAGTGTTTGTCCTGTTGCGGTTGCCAATGTTTCAAGTTTACTTCAGCAATTATTATTTTACAGAATCTTCCAGGACCTTTTTTTTCTCTCTACAGCTTTTATACAACACACACACACACACACACACACACACACACACACACACAGTGTACTATCCTTTCACAGAGCACTTATGTTATATTGTCTGGCCCAAAGTTTCGAATTGTTCCTCAGCCATGAAAAGTATCGGATCTTCGAGGACTTTAGTTGCTCGCGCACACACACCACACACACACACCCACACACAACACACACACCACACACACACACAGTGTACTATCCTTTCACAGAGCACTTATGTTATATTGTCTGGCCAAAGTTTCGAATTTTCCTCAGCCATGAAAAGTTATCGGATCTTCGAGGACCTTTAGTTGCTCGCACACACACACACACACACACACACACACACACACACACACACACACACACACACACACACACACACAACACACACAACACATCTTAACGCAACGTCCTTTCACAGAGCACTCACGCTACATTGTCTGTTTTAGTTTTTTGTCCTTTTGCGGTTGCCACGGTAACAATTCTCCCATTCGGCTGGAAGTAACGTGTCTTTTAGCGCGTCCTTTTAAACAAACGCTGATGGTTTTAATGCTGCAGCCTTGCAAACCGCATTTCATTCACAGCAGCTGGAGAAGTCAAGTGAGGGGAACAAAAATCATATATAACCTTCCCCGACTCGCTGGCTGAAGAAATACATTAACACACTGGCGGGAGTAAATAAAAAAAAAAGAAAAAAAAAAAGAAAAAAACATATCAAGAAATATAGACGTATAATAATGCGAATCTCGGAAGCACTATTGCGAGTTATACATTAAAATCCTACGGGGAGAATGTGGTTCGAATTTCAATAGGGACACTGTGTGTGTGTGTGTGTGTGTGTGTGTGTGTGTTTCATGTCAAATAGGGTTTTTTTTTTTTTTTTAAGAAAACGCTGAGTCGCACGACGTCGTCCAAACAAACAAATGTAAAAAGGAACAAAATAGAGGATAAAACGCTAATAAAGAATTAAATTACGACACCTCAGACGTGCAGCGCTTCATCGGTGTGTTAAACGATCGTCCGTGTGTTTCGCTGCTACACGGCGTGAAGGTCGACGTCTGAGGCACTTCGCGTTCGCTTGAGAGAAACCCAATGAAATGAAAAGTGTTTTGAGGGGAAAAAATATGTAATACACACACACACAAAAAAATAAACGCTATTAAAAGGTAAGGCAGAGGTTCGAGGCCCTTGCTGATCGACGGCCGCTCGGACCTGCGTCCGTTACGACCGTACAGTAATGCAAATGAGTGATGAGTCGTTTATTCATGACTCTTGAATGTGATTCCGAGTCAATTCAAAGAGTGATTTTTCTACCAGGAGAAAAAAAAAACGTCGCAAAATCTTCGTTGTTTAAATCTTCGTTTGTTTCGTCCTTCGTTGTCTTTTGAATCGTTTGTGTTTGTTGTTTTGGTCATGTGACTCGCATAGAAGGGCGTTTCAATTGGTTCATTGATGTCACCATAATAGTCACAGATCGCTGGAGTGAATTCTTGACCTCGTACCGTACTCCACCTTTATTTCAGGAAATATTTGTGAGTGTGTGTGTGTGTGTGTGTGTGTGTGTGTGTGTAGAATCTGTCTGAAATTTCCAGCACATTTTTTTCGCCCCAGATGTTTATTGAATCCGACTTCTCCGTCTCAGCGGGAAACTCAAAACTCGCAAGGTTCATGTTGACAGACGGATAAATAAACTCGCAAAAATCAGACGATTCTGCCGAACAGCTGGCTGCCGACGGGGGGAAGAAAAAGAAAGAAAAAAAAGGCGCGGGCGCACATTTATTCAAATAATCCACAGGTATAAAAAAAAATGCATATTTAATCCCTCAGACGCGCACCACGGCGGCTTCGTTTCCTGCCCGTTTCCGTGTTGAAAAGCGCCATGAGGCAAGAAAATGGGTTTATTGAGGAATTTAGATCAATAAATGAAACGATCGGGTGGTGCATAAATCTGAGCACTGACCCCCTGTTGGAGCGAATATGAACTGCACCTCCAGATCTCCACCTACATCAGGACCTAACATCACGGCAGAAGATCAGAGCTCGTGGATAAGTATCCGCTCGGCCTGTCAATTCGATTAAATAGCTAATCGCGATTAATCGCACAGTCGCCACGAATTAACTCGTGATTAATCGCATGTTTGAATCGCATGTAAAAGATGTTATAATTCTATACATTTCTCAAAATCTCTCCCTTTAATAAAATTACTGATTATTTTGTAAATGATTCTTTTAAATGAATTTCTTGTTAATGTTTATTTTGTTTAGTGTTGGTGGTTGAAGTGTAAAATATGGGACGTGGCTCCTTTAAGAATTGTGTTCCGGTTGCTTTTCCATATAAACTGGTGATACGGTGTTTAGGTTATACGGAAGCGCTTTATTGCGTTCAGTAAAAATGCGCTTTATTGCAGTAATACGGATTTGGGAATGCGATGCGCTTGCGTAAGGTTCCGTACGGTAATATACGCTAATATAGTGAGGAGATCGTACCTGTTGTGAATGCGCAGCTAGGGGGCGTAATTCGGGGGAGATTTAGGAGGCGCGAGTGGATGCACTGAATGTTTATTTATTCATTTGTTGTTGGGGTTTCGTTTATTCGCACAACACGGCGCAGAGTGAAGGAGCAGATCACTCATATCGTAACATACGACGCGTTATAACACGTTAATAACATTAGTGCCGTTAAAGTCAATTTGCGTAAAGTGAATTTGTTGCATAGTTTTGTCTTTGCATTGTAGCTTTTGTTTGATGATCATTAGGACCTGCTTGGTGGAATTGATTTAATCATACTTGTAAAAATGTGTGTAAAATAATAATAATAATAATAATAATAAATAATAATAATAATAATAATAATAATGTAATGAATTCACACTGAAGCGCTTTTATTTTATTTTATTTTATTTTTTTATTATTAATCTCGAGACACTCCTGGCCTGCATTATTCATTCCTGTCACGTGGACTCAGCAGTGCAGCATAATAAAAAAAAAAAGAAAAAGAAAAAAAGAAAAAGAACTCTTCTTCTCTTTGTACTTTGTTCTTGGAAGTTCGTATTAAAGTCATGGAAAAGTTACGGATCCCGGTTCCTCGTCTCAACGCCGCCTTCAGGTGTCGAACCCGAGACAAAGCAGCTGAGTCCGAGAGCAGACATCACAACGAGGAGCCCCCCGGATAGCGAAAAAAAAAAGAAAGAAAAAAAAAGAAACAAGAAAAAAAAAAAAAGAAGGAAAAAAAAAAAACCCTTGCTCTGATGTTTCTCCTGAACAAATGAACAAGTCCACTGGCGCATTTGACCTTTCACCCCCCCCCCCCCAAGCCACTCCACGTCCTTCAGACTCGTCACTGATCCTCGCCGTCGTGACCGGCGGTAATTAAAAGTCAACAGCGTATCTGAGATCTAATTGGTGGTGAGAGAGAGGGAGAGAGGGAGGGAGGGAGGGAGGGAGGGAAGGAGGAGAAACATGAGGGTTGGGATAATGAGGGGTTCGGGGACTGCAGGGCTCGTTTTAATCAGGGGAACTTTCGGAGCTAATTGGAGATGAGCTGAACTCGCTCGACCGGCGGACCTTCGCCCCGACCGACGCACGCCGGAGCGTCGCGGGAAAAAAAAACAACCCTCGCGGGACGTCGACACCTTTCGCTCCTGCCTTTTGTAGTAATCGGAGCGGAGCGTTCAATTTAGGAGGTTTTTTTTCATCTGAATGTATTGAAAGTTTGCGAGAGAAAGAAAAGTGCTGTTTAATATATATATATATATTATAGATATATATATATATATATATATATATATATATATATATATATATATTAAAAGTGTGTGTGTGTGTGTGTGTGTGTGTGTGAGGTCCGGGTGTGGGGGAGGTCCCGGAGGCAACGCGGCCGTACCTCGAGCTCACATTTAGAGTCGATTAGCACTAATGAGACGGACGATCAGGATAATGAAGCGAAATCTGGAATGCTAACAATCGTGTCAGCTCGGACTCAATTAGCCATGAATCAACCAATCCCGGATTAGACATCTGGCCTCCGATTTACCGCCGCAGTGTCGGGATTTATATCTCCGTCCCCGAGACTAATCTTCCTAAGACTAATCCAATCTCGTGCCTGTAGCCGACGATACCATGCGTTACTGCTGCACATCAAGCGTGCATCACCACTGCGGTACCATACGCAGGGAGATACCACGATAATGACTGTGATACCATACGCAGTACGATACCACGATAACGACTGTGATACCATACGCAGCACAATACCACGATAACGACTGTGATACCATACGCAGGGCACAATACCACGATAACGACTGTGATACCATACGCAGTCGCAGTACAATACCACGATAACGACTGTGATACCATACGCAGTACAATACCACGATAACGACTGTGATACCATACGCAGCACAATACCACGATAACGACTGTGATACCATACGCAGCACAATACCACGATAACGACTGTGATACCATACGCAGCACAATACCACGATAACGACTGTGATACCATACGCAGTACAATACCACGATAACGACTGTGATACCATACGCAGTACAATACCACGGTAACGACTGTGATACCATACGCAGGACGATACCACGATAACGACTGTGATACCATACGCAGGACGATACCACGATAACGACTGTGATACCATACGCAGGACAATACCACGATAACGACTGTGATACCATACGCAGTACAATACCACGATAACGACTGTGATACCATACGCAGTACAATACCACGATAACGACTGTGATACCATACGCAGTACAATACCACGATAACGACTGTGATACCATACGCAGGGTACACGATACCACGATAACGACTGTGATACCATACGCAGTACAATACCACGATAACGACTGTGATACCATACGCAGTACAATACCACGATAACGACTGTGATACCATACGCAGTACAATACCACGATAACGACTGTGATACCATACGCAGTACAACAATACCACGATAACGACTGTGATACCATACGCAGTACAATACCACGGTAACGACTGTGATACCATACGCAGTACAATACCACGGATAACGACTGTGATACCATACGCAGTACAATACCACGATAACGACTGTGATACCATACGCAGTACAATACCACGATAACGACTGTGATACCATACGCAGCACAATACCACGATAACGACTGTGATACCATACGCAGCACAATACCACGATAACGACTGTGATACCATACGCAGTACAATACCACGATAACGACTGTGATACCATACGCAGCACAATACCACGATAACGACTGTGATACCATACGCAGTACAATACCACGATAACGACTGTGATACCATACGCAGTACAATACCACGGATAACGACTGTGATACCATACGCAGGACGATACCACGATAACGACTGTGATACCATACGCAGGACGATACCACGATAACGACTGTGATACCATACGCAGGACGATACCACGATAACGACTGTGATACCATACGCAGTACAATACCACGATAACGACTGTGATACCATACGCAGTACAATACCACGATAACGACTGTGATACCATACGCAGTACAATACCACGATAACGACTGTGATACCATACGCAGTACAATACCACGATAACGACTGTGATACCATACGCAGGACAATACCACGATAACGACTGTGATACCATACGCAGGACGATACCACGATAACGACTGACGATTGATAGATAGATAGATAGATAGATAGATAGATAGATAGATAGATAGATAGATAGATAGATAGATAGATAATACTGCAGGATCCATTTTTCTTCACAGTTACAGAACACACAGTGATGATGAATAATCACTGTTTTCTGTTGTGAGTGAGTGTGAGTGAGTGTGAGCGTGAGCTTGAGCATGAGTGAGTGTGAGCGTGAGTATGAGCACAAGTGTGAGTGGGAGCGTGAACGTGAACGTGAGTGGGAGCGTGAACGTGAGTGAGCATGAGCGACTGTGAGTGTTAGCGTGAGTGTGAGTGAGTGTGAGTGAGTGTGAGTGAGCGAGTGTGAGTGAGCGAGTGTGAGTGAGTGTGAGTGTGAGTGAATGAGTGTGATTGTGTGTGAGTGTGAGTGAGTGTGAGTGAGTGAGTGTGAGTGAGTGAGTGAGCGTGAATGAGCAAGTGTGAGTGTGAGTGAGCGAGAGTGTTAGCGTGAGTGTGAGTGAGTGTGAGCATGAGTGTGAGTGTTAGCGTGAGCACGACTGTGAGTGAGTGAGTGAGAGTGAGTGTGAGTGTGAGTGTGAGAGTGAGTGTGTGTGAGTGAGTGTGAGTGAGTGTGAGTGTGAGCGTGAGCACGACTGTGAGTGTGAGAGTGAGTGAGTGTGAGAGAGTGAGTGAGTGAGAGTGAGTGTGTGAGTGAGTGTGAGCGTCTGTGAGTGTGATCATGTGAGTGAGTGTGAGCGTCTGTGAGTGTGATCATGTGAGTGAGTGTGAGTGAGTGTGAGCGTGAATGAGCGAGTGTGAGTGTGAGAGTGAGCGTGAGTGTTAGCGTGAGTGTGAGTGAGTGTGAGCATGAGTGTGAGTGTTAGCGTGAGTGTGAGTGAATGAGTGAGAGTGAGAGTGAGTGTGAGTGTGAGAGGGAGTGTGAGTGAGTGTGAGTGTGTGAGTGAGTGTGAGAGTGAGTGTGAGTGTTAGCGTGAGCACGACTGTGAGTGTGAGAGTGAGTGAGTGTGAGAGTGAGTGTGTGAGTGTGTGAGAGTGAGTGAGTGTGTGAGAGTGAGTGTGTGAGTGAGTGTGAGAGTGAGTGTGAGAGTGAGTGTTGTGAGTGAGTGAGTGTGAGAGTGAGGAGTGTGAGAGTGAGTGTGAGAGTGAGAGTGAGAGTGAGTGAGTGAGTTAGAGAGAGAGTGTGAGTGTGTGAGCGTGAGTGAGTGTGAGATGAGTGAGTGTGAGACTGTGAGTGTGAGAGTGAGTGAGTGTGAGTGAGTGTGAGTGAGTGTGTGAGTGAGTGTGTGAGTGAGTGTGAGAGTGAGTGTGAGTGTTAGCGTGAGCACGACTGTGAGTGTGAGAGTGAGTGAGTGTGAGAGTGAGTGTGTGAGTGAGTGTGAGAGTGAGTGTGAGTGAGTGTGAGAGTGAGTGAGTGTGAGAGTGAGTGTGTGAGTGAGTGTGTGAGAGTGAGAGTGAGTGTGAGTGTTAGCGTGAGACACGACTGTGAGTGAGGTGTGAGTGTGAGAGAGTGTGTGGAGTGAGTTGTGTGTGAGGTGAGAGTGAGTGAGTGTGAGAGTGAGTGAGTGAGTGAGTGAGAGTGAGTGAGTGAGTGTGAGAGTGAGTGTGAGAGTGAGTGTGAGTGTTAGCGTGAGCACAGACTGTGAGTAGTGTGAGAGTGAGAGTGTGGGTGAGATGTGTGAGTGAGTGTGAGTGAGTGTGAGAGTGAGTGAGTGAGTGTGAGTGAGTGTGAGATGGAGTGTGTGAGTGAGTGTGTGAGAGTGAGTGTGAGAGTGAGTGTGAGTGAGTGTGAGTGCGAGCAGCAGCAGTGTACATTATTTGTTGGGTTTGTGCAGATGTTGGAATGTTGGTCGCTCCTCAGCAGGCTG
>JACRUU010000027.1:28444658-28449658 GCA_030449085.1 Kryptopterus vitreolus | reverse complement strand
GTCCTGTGTGATGTGATTGGATGAATTCTGATGTACAGCTGTGTGATGTGATTGGATGAATTCTGATGTAGTCCTGTGTGATGTGATTGGATGTATTCTGATGTACAGCTGTGTGATGTGATTGGATGTATTTTGATGTACAGCTGTGTGATGTGATTGGATGAATTCTGATGTAGTCTTGTGTGATGTGATTGGATGAATTCTGATGTACAGCTGTGTGATGTGATTGGATGAAGCTTAACGACGTAGTGCCATTTGATTAGACGGAGTTCAATCGTGTAGTGTTTTGTGATTGGATGAAGTCTAATCAATGTCATTCTGCTCTGTAATAATCACACTTTTTCCCCACGGCCGCGTAACACAGAGACGTGCAAACGGTCTGATGTCATCATCATCATCATCCAATCACAGAGAGGTACACTTCTTCATCATCCAATCACAGAGCAGTGCATTCATTATCCAATCATAGAGTAGTACACTTCTTCATTGTCCAATCACTCATCAGTACACTTCTTCATCATTTTTTTTGTCGTTTGTTTCGTCGTTTGTCGTTTTGTCATTCCAAAAACAACTAAACTTCCTTTCTGCTGCAAATGGCGTGATGAATCTTTCATGCCGTCGCCCGGAGACGCTTCCGGAAGGGTTTTATTGGTGTGGACGTGGACATGAGGAACGAGACGGAGCGCACCGCGGCATTAATATTGATCGGATTATAGACTCAGTGGCATCTGGGTTATTAGTGTAATATCGCAGGTGGTCCTGATCTTTGCACATCCTTATTAAACTTTCAGGATGTTGCTGCAAATAAACCTCACAGCCATCAGACCGGATCCGATCTCCTGCTAATGGCTTCTTCTGCTTTGATTTATTTATTACTTTATTAATCGGCTGGGTCTGGCGGGTGACGGCAGCGCTGGTCATACAGAGAGATCCGCGTGTGATGCGCGCTAATGTTCCTGTATTCATCATCATCATCATCATCATCATCATCATCTCTGTAGTGTATCACTGTCTATAAACCTGCACCCCAGTGTTATTACTGCTCTGGGATCGGACGAAGTCTGATCTGTGTAGGATGGATGGCGTTTATTCCTGTAGATCTCCGTGACTGACGTGTGATTGGATATAATATGGTCCTGTGGAATGTAGTGAATGTAGTTTGATTGGATCGAGTCTGATCAGGAATTTGTGTGTTTATGTGTGATCTAATCATGTAGTGCTGGGTAATTGGATGAAATCTAATTACATATTGCTTTGTGATTAGTGGTGATTGGATGATGATGACGATAATAGAGTGCACTGCTCTGTGATTGGAAGATGACGATGATAAAGTGCACTGCTTTGTGATTGGATGATGAATGCACTGCTTTGTGATTGGACGAAGAAGTATACTACTCTGTGATTTGATGATGAAGAAGTGTACCTCTCTGTGATTGGATGATGATGATGACATATAGTACTCTGTCATTGGATGATGAAGTGTACTGCTCTATGATTGGGTGATGATGATGATGTATACTACTCTGGTGATTGGAAGACGAATAAGAGCATTGTTCTGTAATTGAATGAAGAATGCACTGCTTTGTAATTGGATGATGAAGAAGTGTACTGCTTTGTGATTGGATGGTGAAGAGGTGTACTGCTCGGTGATTGGATGGTGAAGAGGTGTTCTGCTTTGTAATTGGATGATGAAGAAGTGTACTGCTTTGTGATTGGATGGTGAAGAGGTGTACTACTCTGTGATTGTATGGTGAAGAAGTGTGCTGCTCGGTGATTGGATGGTGAAGAATGCACTGCTTTGTGATTGGATGGTGTGTGAAGTGCACTACTCTGTGACTGGATGATGGATTCACTGCTCTGTGATTGAATGATGAAGATGTGTACTGCTCTGTGATTGGTTGGTGAAGAGCTGAACTGCTTTGTGATTGGATGGTGAAGAAGTGTACTGCTCGGTGACTGGATGGTGAAGAAGTGTACTGCTCTGTGATTGGTTGGTGAAGAGCTGAACTGCTTTGTGATTGGATGGTGAAGAAGTGTACTGCTCGGTGACTGGATGGTGAAGAAGTGTACTGCTGTATTACTGCTCTGATGATGAATGATGGGCGATGAAGACGTGCACTGCTCTGTGATTGGATGATGTTAGTCACACATGTACCCCTTGACTCCAGAAGTGCACTTTTGCCTTGACATGTTCCCTACCGATGGAGTCACGCAGTGAAAATACATTTAAAGTCTCATATAAAAGTATGTGAAAAAACCAACATGAGTTTAAATATGTCAGAACGTAAAACGCCGCCCCCCCCCCAACATCACCCCTCCACACACACACACACACACACACACACACACACACACACACACACACACACACACACACACACACACACACCCGCCACCATATTCTGTGAACAGAATGTACCTTTGTAGCAACATGACAGCCTGAAACTGTGCCACAGGAACTTTAGAATTTCCCCTTCAGCGTCTGAATCAGAGGGGCAGGTCCCTCCAGCAGGTCTGGGATCAGTATCTAATCTACTTTCCACTCCGTCACTGAGCCGTAATGCGTTTACACTGAGAATGTGCAGTAAATCAAACGCAGCGTGTTTCCATTCCATCAGTGGCTTTTTATTCTCGGACGTTTCCGTGTCCGTAAACGTTTACCTTGTTTATCTCGCGGTCGAGTCGATACGCTTTATTGTAAAATAAACATTTTCATTACCTTATCAGATCCGTCGGAGATCCTTTTTCTTCTGGTTTATGAGAGAAAAGGCGCTGATTGTGACAATCAGCGACCCGGAAACTCACGCTCCAGCACCGGAGTACAAAATATATATATATATATAGGGGGCACGGTGGCGTAGTGGTTAGCACGTTCGCCTCACACAGCCCCCGTCTGCAGGGTTTCACACCTAAACACGGCCGCCAGGATCCGGGTTCGATTCCCGTCTCGGTCATGTGTGTGTGGAGTTTGCATGTTCTCCCCGTGCCTCAGGGGGTTTTTCTCCGGGTTCTCCGGGTTCTCCGGGTTCCCCCCGGTCCAAAAACATGTATGATAGGTTGATTGGCACCTTGGAAAATTGTCCCTAGTGTATGAATGTGTGTGAATGTGAATGTGTGTGAGTGTGTGTGAGTGTGTGTGTGTGTGTGTGTGTGTGTGCCCTGCGATGGGTTGGCATTCCATCCAGGGTGTATCCTGCCTTAATGCCCATAGACGCCTGAGATAGGCACAGGCTCCCCGTGACCCGAGGGAAGATTGGATAAAGCGGTAGAAGATGAATGAATATATATATATACTCCAATAATGAATAAATAAATAAATAAATAAATAAATAAATAAATAAATAAACCCAATGCTGATTGAATGAAGTGCTGAGCTGGAGAAACACACACACACACACATACACACACACACACACATACACAGAGTTATTTTTAGCCCCGTTTCAATTGGGGCCAGAACAATGAGCGTTCATAAGTAAATGCCCCCCCCCCTCCCCCTGAGAAATGTACACGGAAACAAAACGAATGCTGACGGATACGTTTCGTTAACTTTTGTGCATTTTATTTTTATTTCCTGTGTTTTGCTTTATCATTTTATAATGACCTTTTAATTATCTTTTAATTAATAAAAGATCTTTTAATTAATAACGTGTTTCCGTAGATGCGAATCTTAAATGTAAAAATAAATAAATAAATACATAAAGATCTCCATGGAAACCTTTATTTTCATTTTGCGCTTTGTACGTTAGTTATTGATTGTGTTTACTCCCGCATTGTCTGGCTTCGTACGGACGAGTCGAGAATTATTGGCACCCTTCCAGTCTGAGGAAAATAGAATCATCTCCCTGGCGCTCTCTCTCTCTCTCTCTCTCGTCTCTCTCTCTCTCTCTCTCTCTCTCTCTCTCTCACTCTCGCTCTCTCTCATTCATCCGTTCTTTAATTAGTGATTAAATATTACAAATTATTATCAAATTATTACTGAGTAATCAATTGCTTAACCTTCCTTATTTCCTTCTTTCTTGTCTTCAGCTTTATTAGAAATGATTTATTAATTTTCTTGTTTTTTTGACTATTTATTTATTTATTTATTTATTTTCGGAAGGTGGCGTCCGAATACTTTTGACCAGAGCGTGTAAATAACACTTCTGAAATTAAAACTACACAGTAAATGAAGGTCTCGCATTTTTCGCTTGGATTAATTAAAGAGATGTTTTTTTTATTATTATTATTATTTATTTATTTAATTTATTTATTTATTTTCGGAAGGTGGCGTCCGAATACTTTTGACCAGAGCGTGTAAATAACACTTCTGAAATTAAAACTACACAGTAAATGAAGGTCTCGCATTTTTGCGCTTGGATTAATTAAAGAGATGTTTTTTTTTATTATTTTATTATTATTATTTATTATTTATTATTTATTTATTTATTTATTTATTTATTTATTTATTTTCGGAAGGTGGCGTCCGAATACTTTTGACCAGAGCGTGTAAATAACACTTTTGAAATGAAACTACACAGTAAATGAAGGTCTCGCATTTTGCGCTTGGATTAATTAAAGAGATGTTTTTTTTTATTATTATTATTATTTATTTATTTATTTATGTATTTCTTTCTTTAAAACAGATGAATCTCTTTTCCTGGCTTTGGTCTTCACTCTGTAACACGAGTTAGCATTTAGAGGAAGGGAAGTAATAAAAAGGCCCGGGAGAGATCGCTGAATGCCACCAGGTGCCACGCACAGATTGCGGATCGAGAAACGACCTTCTGAAGCTTCAGCCGAACAACGAGCGGATAAAAGAGCACGAGATAAAAACAACAAAATTAAAATATAAATATAAATAAATAAATATATAAAGGAGTGCAGTGGATTCTGTTCAGTTCTGTGTCGGGTCGTAACAGCGTGAGGACGTAACAGCACATGATAAACTGGCTGCTGCTACTGGTTCTCATCCGGGTCCCGGTGTGGGTCAGGGTTCAGATTTGGGTCCGGGTTCATGT
>JACRUU010000027.1:28434658-28442158 GCA_030449085.1 Kryptopterus vitreolus | reverse complement strand
TCTTTTTATAACGGACTGAAATTGTGTTGAGATTCTCTCGGGGATGCGATCGGAAGCAGAAACCCGAGAGCTCTCTCTCCCTCTTTCCTCCTCTCTCTCTCTCTATCGACTCTCTATCCTCCTCTCCCTCTCTCTCTCTCTCTTCTCTTCTCTCTTTTCTTCTTCTCGCTCGCCTCTCTCTCGTCAAGGGGGATGCGGTTAATTCTCTAGGACGTCTCTCGTCCCTTCTCTGACGTCTCTCTCCTCTCTCTCTCATCTCTCTCTCTCTCTCTCTCCTCTCTCTCCCCTCCTCCAGGATGAAGAAGCTTTTCTTTTTCTTTTATCCTCCACATGCGCCAAGAAATTTATAATAATAATAATAATAATAATAATAATAATAATCACTTATAATAACAGTTTTAATTATTATATTTACTTCTTTATTATTGACAGGATTTCTTGTTAAAAACAATTGATGGTAAATAAATATAATAATAAAAAAAATAATAATAATAATATCAATAAAAATTACATCAATTAATACAATTGAAAATGTAACTAATTGGATTAATATAAAATATCATTTATATGGGAATTAAATAAATAAATAAATAACGTTTCAATAAACATTTGTTTTACTGAAGAAACAAAATCCACCATCATCATCAAAACAGTTTGGGTCTGGGGTCTTGGTTCCAGGTATGGGGTGAGGTTTGGGTCAGGTTCTGGATTCAGGTCTGGGTTCATGTTTGGGTCTGGGGTTTAGTTCTGGTTTCGTTTTGGGTCTGGTCTCAGGTCGTGTCCTTGGTTCAGATCTGGGTCTGATTTGAGTCTGGGCCCATTTATGAGTCTGGATTCCGGTCTGGGTTCCTGTTTGGGTCTGGGGTTTAGTTCTGGATACGGGTCTGGTTTCGTTTTGGGTCTAGTCCAAGGTCCTGTCCTTGGTCTGATTTGAGTCTGGGCCCATTTATGAGTCTGGATTCAGGTCTGGGTCCATGTTTAGGTCTGGGTTTTAGTTCTACTTTGAGGTCTGGGTTCATGTTTGGGTCTGGGGTTTAGTTCTGGACTCAGGTCTGGGTTTATGTTTGGGTCTGGGGTTTAGTTCTGGATTCAGGTCTGGGTTTTATGTTTTGGGTCTGGGGTTTAGTTCTGGATTCAGGTCTGGGTTCATGTTTAGGTCTGGGGTTTAGTTCTGGATTCAGGTCTGGGTTCATGTTTAGGTCTGGGGTTTAGTTCTGGATTCAAGTCTGGGTCCATGTTTAGTTCTGGATTCAGGTCTGGGTCCATGCTTAGTTCTGGATTCAGGTCTGTCTGGGTTCATGTTTAGGTCTGGGGTTTAGTTCTGGATTCAGGTCTGGGTCCATGTTTAGTTCTGGATTCAAGTCTGTCTGGGTTTATGTTTGGGTCTGTTGTTTAGTTCTGGATCCGAGTCTGGTTTCATTTTGGGTCTGGTCCCAGGTCCCGTCCTTGGTTCAGGTCTGGGTTTGATTTGAGCCTGGGCCCATTAATGAGTCTTGGTTCAGGTCTGGGTCTGATTTGAGCCTGGGCCCATTAATGAGTCTTGGTTCGGGTCTGTTTCAGAGCCTCGGTCTGAGATCAGGTGTGGTTTTTAGTTCAGGTCCGTCAGAAAACACTCCGAAATGTAATTAAAAAGGGATCAAATTTGGCGCTCGGGTGTGAAAGTATGACAAAGCCGGTTGGGTTGTTAATTGCGTTTTGGGCCACGTTAAAGGAAAAAGATCTCGCCGAGGGGAAGGAGGAACCCCCACCCCCCCCCCAAAACCCCCCCCCCCCCCCCCCTCCGTCCCGGAGTCATTAATGGAAATCCCGGTGGAGAAGATGACTTTCTGCAGTCCTGCTGCTTATCCTCTACTGATTACAGCCGTGATGTAGCGTTCCAGTCCAGGACTAAACATCATCATCATAATGAGCCGTATTCAAATATTCACACTTCGTTATTTATATTTATATTTATATATTTATTATTTATATCCTCTGCTCAGATGTTTTGGACGTTTACAACCACCTGCACGCCGCCTTTTTGGAAATTGTATTTACCAATTAGGAAACTTAATAACCCTTTAATAACCCTCTCCATGTCGCTCCTCTAATCTCACTCTCTCTGTTATCTATCCCCCGTGATTCCGATTCCTTTCTTCTCCTCGTCCTCGTCCTGACGTTCCTCGTCCCGGACGGATTTCTTCTCAATTTATCAGCAGTGTAAATAACTTTGGATTTGGACTGTAATTAATACCAAGAGTGGTTCAGGACCAGGGACAGCGCACCTCCATAATGAAGGAGCTGTAATGAATGGACGTTCATTCATTCATTCATCTTCTACCGCTTTTAATGCATCATACACTAGGGACAATTTCCCAAAGTGCCAATCAACCTGCATGTTTTTGGACTTGGGGAGGAAACCGGAGAACCCGGAGAAAAACCCCCTGAGGCACGGGGAGAACATGGACAAACTCCACACACACATGGCCGAGACGGGAATCGAACCCTGGAGGTGTGAGGCCAACGTGCTAAACAACGGATTTATTCATTCATTCATTCATTTTCTACCGCTTTATCCGATCTTCCCTCGGTTCACGGGGAGTCTGTGTCTATCTCAGGCATCTATGGGCATTAAGGCAGGATACACCCTGGATGGAATGCCAACCCATCGCAGGACACACACACACACACACCACACACACACACACACACATTCACACACTAGGGACAATTTTCCAAGGTGCCAATCAACCTACCGTGCATGTTTTTGGACCGGGGGGGGAGGGGGAAACGGGGAGGAAACCGGAGAACCCGGAGAAAAACCCCCTGAGGCACGTGGAGAACATGGACAAACTCCACACACACATGGTCGAGACGGGAATCGAACCCGGACCCTGGCGGTGTGAGGCGAACGTGCTAAACAACGGATTTAATTAAACAAAAATAATAAAGGAAAAACAAACAAACAAACATCAAAAGAGGTAAAAACGTCTTTACGAACGAGTTCACTTTGTTAAATGACTCCTGGTTTGTACATGTGACTTTTTACGAACACCCTCGTGGCTCAAACAAACCTCCACAAGAACACTCCAACATCGAGTGGAGCATCTAGAAGATTGGTGTTTATTATAACGGCATCGTAGGAATAAACGTGCTCGAAAAGCACACACTGATCTTAACAACAACTTTTGCTGGTAAACAGTTCAGGACAATAACTGTAACGGATGTTATAATTATATACATTTCACTCAAAATCTCTCCCTTTAATAAAATTATTGGTTATTCATTCATTCATTCATTCATTCATCTTCTACCGCTTTTTATCCGATCTTCCCTCGGGTCACGGGGAGCCTGTGTCTATCTCAGGCGTCTATGGGCATTAAGGCAGGATACACCCTGGATGGAATGCCAACCCATCACAGGACACACACACACACACACACACACACACACACACATTCATACACTAGGGACAATTTTTTCCAAGGTGCCAATCAACCTACCGTTGCATGTTTTTGGACCGGGGGAGGAAACCGGAGAACCCGGAGAAAAAACCCCCTGAGGCACGGGGAGAACATGCACAAACTCCACACACACATGGCCGAGACGGGAATCGAACCCAGACCCTGGTGGTGTGAGGCGAACAGGCTAACCACTAGACCACCGTGCCCCTATTCTGGAAATGATATTCTTTTAATATGAATTTCTTGTTAATGTTATTTGTTTAGTGTTGGTTTGAAGTGTAAAATATGGGACGTGGCTCCTTTAAGAATTGTGTTCCGGTTGCTTTTCCATATAAACTGGTGATACGGTGTTTAGGTTATACGGAAGCGCTTTATTGCGTTCAGTAAAAATGCGCTTTATTGCAGTAATACGGATTTGGGAATGCGATGCGCTTGCGTAAGGTTCCATACGGTAATATACGCTAATATAGTGAGGAGATCGTACCTGTTGTGAATGCGCAGCTAGGGGGCGTCATTGGGGGGGAAATTTAGGAAGCGTGAGTGGATGCGCTGAACGTTTATTTGTTTGTTTCTTCTTTGTTGTTGTTGTTTTGTTGACGTGTTGTTGAATTTCCATTAATGCGTTAATGCCGCATTGACTTTCACGCTGAAGATACGAGGTACGAAAAATGTCCAGAGTGCCATGTCCAGGTGAATTCCTTTTTTTTAATTATTATTATTATTAATAGATAAAGTGGTTGAGCAGACAAAATATGCATCTATAACACATTATAAGGCATTAATAATGCATCATATTCCATTTACTTTAACCACCACCACCCCCCCCCCCCCCACACACACACACACACACCCCTTTCTGCCTAAAGTCTCTCCCAATGACTCTGAAATTCATCCATTCCAAAGACCTTACTCAGTGTAATCAGGTGTGTGTGTGAGAGAGAGAGTGTGTGTGTGTGTGTGTGTGTGTGAGAGAGAGAGTGTGTGTGTGAGTGTTAGAGGACACATGGTCACCTTGTCCCTCTGTTCCAAGGCTTCATTAGCATGCTGATTACACACCCCGTAGCGCTTAAAGCAGCCACTGAGCCATAATGAAGCGTGGGCTGGGGATGTAGGTGCACCACGGCCCAGACTACTGACCCCCCATGATCCTAATCAGAGCAAGCGACCATTTCTCCATCATCCCTGTAATGTAATTACAGTTCACACACATACTCTTACACACACACACACACACACACACACACACACACACGTATATATACACACCTGGTGGTTCAGCTTGGCTTACAGTTGGGTTTGGATGTACGCTCCTCCAGGCTGATGGAAGATAAGATACTCTTATTTACACAGCACTTTCCAAAATATCCATCCACTTATCCTATGCAGGGTCACAGGGACGCTTGGAGCCCCTTCCAGGGGTCCCAGAGCACAAGGACAGGGACAAACTGAATAAAAAAAAACAGAGAATTCATACATCATAACAAGAGCTTTGCAAAGTCACACCTCCACAACGAGGTGGAGGTTTTTGGTTCCAACCCCCGCCCCCCTCGACCCTACCCCAACACCTCCCTTTCCAAACACCCCAACCCCCCTCCCCATGAATCCCCCGACCTGAACCTCCCTAACTAAACCCCCCCGATCCAACACCACTGACCCCTCCCTAACCCAAATTCCCCCCCGACCCTCCTCCTCACACCAAAGTAACCTCCCTAACCCCCACCTCCATCTCCAACAAACCAAACCCCCCGGACCCTCCCCCCCCCCCCCCACCCTCCTCTCCCCCCCTCCAACCCTTCCAAACCAAACCCCCCCCGGACCCCTCCTAACCCAAACCCCCACCCTCCATCTCCAACCCCTCCAACCCTCCAAACCAAACCCCCCCCGGACACCCTCCCCACCCAACCCCACCCTCCATCTCCACCCCTCCACAACCCTTCCAAACCCCAAACCCCCCCCCCCCCCCGGACCCTCCCTAACCCAAACCCCAACCCTAACATTCTCCAACCCCTCCAACCTTCCAAACCAACCCCCCCCCACCGACCCTCCCCAAACCCAAACCCCCCCGAACAATTCTCTAAACCCCACCCCCCCCCCCTCCCTAACCAAAACCCCCGGACCCTCCCTACCCCAACCCCACCCACCCTCCCCTATAACCCCCCCCCCCCAACCCCCCCCGGACCCTCCCCAACAAACCCCCCGACCCTCCTAAGACCTCCAACCCGCCAACAATCCCTCTAAACCCCCCCCGACCAAAACCCTCGATCCCTCCTCCAAGCCTCCCACACCCCCCCCTGACCCCTGACATATAAGCTTTAAAGGAATAAATTGGAAGGAGTCAAATAAAGATATTTAAAAAAAAAATCGCTGTAATTGGCAGGTAATTAGACATCTGATGGCGGCCGCCTGGGCGGGGGAGATGGAAGGGGGGATCGGACTTAAAAGACTACACGAGCACGAGGCTTTGTTTAATTGTCACGTATAATCGCCCACCTTGTCAATCACTCGCCATCATAAAAACAACCGTTATTTCCAATCTTATAAAAATAAAAAAATAAAAAAAAACTTTTGTCTCGCAGTAAAATTAATTTGCACTCAGTGGCACAAGGTATAAGACTTTTTCTTAGGGGGTTAGTAAAAACATTCTCATAACATTATGTTTTTAAAGAAAGACAAAAATAATATCAATAATAATAAATACTAATATTAACAAATACTATTATTATTGTTATTATTATTATTATTATTATTATTATTACTACCCACAGGCATTACTATTAACACAAACACTACTACCTCTATCAATCCCACAAAACACAACTAGTACCACAAATACTATTATTAGTAATCCACCACCACCTACTACTATATTAATACTACCAATACTAACAATATTAATACCAATACTTATAGTATTAAAAGGGTTCGGAAAATCGATTCCGATTTCTGTTTTTTAGTTGGTTTTTTTTTTTTACCTGCCAATCTGCCGGGACCTTCGGGGCGGCCCAATCTTCCAGGACCTTATATGGTCATCTAAACAGCAGGAAGCTCTTAAAAGTGTATATATATATATATATATATATATATATATATATATATATATATATATATATATATATGGTTATTTTGCAATAAAAGAAAACAAAGCTACGTGTAATTGTTGTAATAAACGAATATGTTGCAAGGCGACATGTCACGAAAAAAAACAAAAAAAAAATGTCTGCGATTGGTTCGCCGTTTCGAAATCGAAAGTGGGATTCGATTAAAAATCGGAATTCGGTTAACCATATCAATACAGACTAATACACTATACTACAATCCAGTACCATTATTATCACTACCATTACTACCAATGACACCAATAACACTACTTATACACATACTATTAATACTAACAATACCAGTACCATTATTATCACTACCATTACTACCAATGACACCAATACCACTACTTATACACATACTACTAATACTAACAATACCAGTACCATTATTATCACTACCATTACTACCAATGACACCAATACCACTACTTATACACATACTATTAATACTAACAATACCAGTACCATTATTATCACTACGATTACTACCAATGACACAATAACACTACTTATACACATACTATTAATACTAACAATACCAGTACCATTATTATCACTACATTACTACCAATGACACCAATACCACTACTTATACACATACTATTAATACTAACAATACCAGTACCATTATTATCACTACGATTACTACCAATGACACCAATAACACTACTTATACACATACTATTAATACTAACAATACCAGTACCATTATTAATACGATTACTACCAATGACACTACTTAACACTACTTATACACATACTATTAATACTAACAATACCAGTACCATTATTATCACTACCATTACTACCAATGACACCAATAACACTACTTATACACATACTATTAATACTAACAATACCAGTACCATTATTATCACTACCATTACTACCAATGACACCAATAACACTACTTATACACATACTAATACTAACAATAATACATTATTATACTACAT
>JACRUU010000027.1:28379658-28429658 GCA_030449085.1 Kryptopterus vitreolus | reverse complement strand
CGCCAATCCCAAACCCCCCGAAGCCGGAATACTGACTAACAGCTCGTCCCGCTTTTCCTTTTCAAGCTCCGGAATTCTCCAGATGGCAGAGCGAGCGCGTGACTCAGACGCCGAGGCGTAGCGTAGCCTAACGAAGCGGCTACGCCGGTTAGCGACGCTCTCTGACACGAGCCTGATTTCCTCCGACAGCGAAGATGTGGGCCAGTGGGTCACGTCCCGCGCCGCCGGGGGTTTAACGACGTTTATCGTTACCGATTTTTTTACATTAATTTTTATTTATATCTTGATTTTTTTTTACTATTATTTATATATTTATTATTTTATATTGATTGTATTATATATATATATATATATATATTTTTTTTTTATATGTTTTATATTTATATATATATATATATCATTTATATTTATTTATTTTATTTATTTATTATGTATAGTTATTTATTAATATATTTGTCTATTTATTTCACTTTATTTTTATATCTTTATTTTGTTTAGTAACACAACTAACATGTATAATTATATATATATATATATATATATATATATATAATATATATATATATATATATATATATATATATATATATATATAATAAAATTCCCTTATTAAATAAAATATATATAATTAAAATAAAGATTCCCTTATTAAATAATAATTTTGATGAATATTTGTTATATTACAAAAAAAAAAAAATAACGATTTTAAATAAAGCAATAACGGGAAATAATATTCGTAAATAATATATAAAATAATTACAGATAAATATATAGAAAAGAAATATTAGCATTAATGCAATATTTTTTGTTATTATATAAAAATATCGATTAAATGAAATAAAATAAATTGGTTAAATAAATAAAAAGTGATAATTATGGGGGAGAAAATAAAACAGGCTTGATAAATGCGTGGCAGGGAAAGAAAGGCATTCTGGGAAATGTTCACGGTGGAAAAATACGTGACTTTTGTGAGGAGTAAAAAAGCCACCTGAGAGACGCTCGGCAAGTCGGAAAACACAACCGTCTCGCTTTTATCGCTCGTTCCGCTCGTCCCAGAAGATCCGCTTTTCATGGAATGTTCGAGATCTCAGAAACCGAGTGACTGAGGCGACGATTTGACTCCTGTTCATCTCCACAACGCAAACGTTCTCCTCGAATCTGTATCTCAACTCACGTCTCCTGACATCCTCACTCCTTCTCACTCCTCCTTGTCTCCTCACATCTCACTCCTTCTCACTCCTCCTCAGACATTCTTACTCCTTCTCACACCTTCTCACACCTTCTCACACTCCTCCTCAGACCTTCTCACTCCTTCTCACTCCTCCTCCTTCTCACATCTTCTCACTCCTCCTCACTCCTTCTCACTCCTCACACCTCTCACACCTCCTCACCTCCTCACATTCTCACCTTCTCCTTCTCACTCCTCCTCAGATTCTCATTCTCACCTTCTCACACCTTCTCACTCCTCCTCAGACATCTCACCTTCTCATTCTCACTCCTCCTCAGACATTCTCACTCCTCCTCACTCATTCTTCTCACACTCCTTCTCACTCCTTCTCACTCCTCCTCCTCATTCTCACTCCTCTCACACTTCTCACTCCTTCTCACACCTCCTCAGACATTCTCACTCCTTCTCACACCTCCTCAGACATTCTCACTCCTTCTCACACCTCCTCAGACATTCTCACTCCTTCTCACACCTTCTCACTCCTCCTCACACCTCCTCACACCTTCTCACTCCTCCTCACACCGTCTCACTCCTCCTCACACCTCAGCTCACTCCTCATCACACCTTCTCACTCCTCCTCACACTCACCTCCTCTCACACCTTCTCACTCCTCCTCACACCTTATCACTCCTCATCACACCTTCTCACTCCTCCTCACACCTTATCACTCCTCATCACACCTTCTCACTCCTCCTCACACCATCTCACTCCTTCTCACACCGTCTCACTCCTCCTCATACCTTCTCACACCGTCTCACTCCTCCTCATACCTTCTCACACCGTCTCACTCCTCCTCACACCTTCTCACACCTTCTCACTCCTCCTAAGACATTTTTACTCCTTCTCAGACCTTCTCACACCTCATCACACCTTCTCACACCTCCTCCTCAGACATTCCTCCTCACACCTTCTCACTCCTCCTTCTCACTCCTCCTCACAAACATTCTCACTCCTCATCACTCACTCACCTCCTCCTCACACATTCTCACTCCTCCTCACACTGTCTCACTCCTCCTCACACCTTCTCACTCTCTCAGAACACCTTCTCACTCCTTCTCACACCCTCACTCCACCTTCTCACACCTTCTCACCTTCCTCATCATCCTCACACCTTCTCACTCCTTCTCACACCGTCTCACTCCTTCTCACACTCCTCACTCCTCCTCACATCTCACTCCTCACTCACCCTCCTCAAACTTCTCACAAGTCTCACTCCTCCTCATCACACCTTCTCACACCTTCTCGACTCCTCCTCACACCGTCTCACACCTTCTCACTCCTCCTAAGACATTTCCTTACTCCTTCTCAGACCTTCTCACACCTCATCACACCTTCTCACTCTTCCTCCTCACACCTCCTCCTCAGACATTCCCACACCTTCTCACTCCTTCTCACTCCTCCTCACACTCCTCATTCTCACACCTTCTCACACCTCCTCACACCTCATACCTCCTCACACACTCCTCTCACACCTCCTCACACCTTCTCACTCCTCCTCACACCTTCTCACTCCTCTCACACCCTCACTCCTCCTCATCTCACCTTCTCCTCACACCTCTCACTCCTCCTCACACCTTCTCACACCTTCTCACACCTTCTCACCTTCTCACTCTTCTCACACCTTCTCACCTCCTCACCTTCTCACTCCTCACTCACCTGCTCACCTTCTCACTCCTCATCACACCTTCTCACTCCTCATCACACCTTCTCACTCCTCACCTCCTCACACCTTCTCACTCCTCACTCCTCCTCACACCTTCTCACTCCTCATCACACCTTCTCACTCCTCATCACCTCACTCACACCTTCTCACTCCTCCTCCTTCTCACTCTTCTCACTCCTCCTCACCTTCTCACACCTTCTCACTCCTCACTCCTCCTCACACCTTCTCACTCTTCTCACCTTCTCCTCCTCCTCACACCTTCTCACTCCTCCTCCTCACTCCTCCTCACACCTTCTCACTCCTCCTCACACCTTCTCACTCCTCATCACACCTTCTCACTCCTCCTCACACCTTCTCACACTTTCTCACTCCTCCTCACTCCTTCTCATTCCTTCTCATTCCTCATCATACCTTCTCACTCCTTCTCACTCCTTCTTACTACTCCTCAAACCTTCTCATGCCTTCTCACTCCTCCTCACACCTTCTCATGCCTTATCACTACTCCTCAGACCTTCTCAGACCTTCTCACTCCTCATCACATCTTCTCACTCCTCATCACATCTTCTCACTCCTCACACACCTTCTCACTCCTCCTCACACCTTCTCATTTCTCCTCACACCTTCTCACTAATTCCCGTTCCTCCTCACACCTTCTCACTCCTCCTCACACCTTCTCATTCCTCCTCACACCTTCTCACTCCTCCTCACACCTTATCACTCCTCATCACACCTTCTCCTCCTCTCACACCTTCCTCCTCATCACCTTCTCACTCCTCATCACACCTTCTCATTCCTCCTCAGACCTTCTCACACCTCCTCAGACATTCTTACTCCTTTCTCAGACCTTCTCACTCCTCCTCACACCTCCTCGAACCTTCTACCACTTACATCTCAATCGTCTTACACCTCATGCCTCCCCCCCCCCCCCCCCCCCCCCCCCCCGGCTGCTTTGTGAAACACTTTCAGAAATGTTTATTTCTCCACAACTGAAGGACTTTCATTCATATATATATATAAAAAAAATCTCCACTGAGCATGAAAAAGAGGAACGTGGATGGTCCGTGTGAGGAGACCCTCACAGGCACGTTAATAATTCACGCTTCGCCTTCTTGTTTTCCGCGACGACGCGGAATGTTCGACGTCGTGTTATTTCCCATTTACGGCGTGCGGATCTCGGCTCCCGAGGGACCGAGAGACTTTTATTATTAATGTCAATTAATTACGACAAGCGTGTAGAAAAACACACACACACACACACACACACACACACACACGGATTGAAATAAAGCTTCTCCTTCATGAAATATAAAGTGGTTTTGTAGCAGGAACAAAAGAGTGATGGAGGGAAGGAGCCGCGGCGTGAGGACGAGCTCGGGGAAGCTCTTTTATGGCCACTGGTTGTAGAAATGAAATTTTAATCCGTCTCTCAGAAGCGGCGGTGAGTTCGGGGCAGATTATTACCCCCAGGTCACACACACACACACACACACACACACACACACACACACACACACACAAACGCAGGTCATGCTGAAGGCCTTCCGAGCGCTTCTCCACCCGCGTACGCGTTAAAACAAAACACCTCTCAAAGACCTGAAAACGTCAACAAACACACAGATCTGACCGCGGTTTAGCCTAGCGCAACGCTGCTAAGTGCCGCTCGGAGTTTACGCCGCGTTCTCTAGTAAATAAGCCAACGCTATGCTAGAAATTAGCATAGCATCAAAATTAGAACTAGCCGTGTTTGCTAGGAAGCGATTTAGCGCTACACTAGCAAGCGGTGTGTGAGGATTATAACCTATTGTGTTTTCTAGTAAACAAGCAAACACCATGCTAATCTTTGTCAGGTCTCAAACTAGCCATGTTTGAGCGATCTATGTATAGTAAGCAATCTGTGTATAAAGAATCTTGCTAGTAAACAAGCTTACACCATGCTAATGTGTGTGTGTGTGTGTGTGTGTGTGTGTGTGTGTGTGTGTGTGTGTGTGTGTGTGTGTGTGTGAATTGTGAAACTATACAGGTTTTCTAGTTAATGCTAACAATATTATAATAAACTGTATCAATATTAGAACTAGCTGTTTAGCTAGTGAATGATCTTACACTATGCTAACATGTGTGCTAGTTATATAAGCTAACACAATGTTGTGTAGTGTGTGTGTGTGTTTTGTGTGTGTTTGTGTACTAAAACGAACTAACTAGTAAACAAGCAAACAGTGTATAAACATTAGACCTAGCTGTTTTGCTAGTAAATGCTCCTACACTATGCTAACGTGTGCCAAGTTTGCTAGTTAAATAAGATAATGTTGTGTAGTGTGTGTGTGTGTGTGTGTGTGTGTGTGTGTGTGTGTGTGTGAGAGAGAGAGAGACATAAAACTGTCCAAGTTCCCTAGCTAATGAGCTAATAATATGCTAGCAAACTGTATAAACTTGTAGCTAACAACTGATGCTAACATTTGTGGGAATTGTAAAACTAGCCAAGTTTGCTAGTTAATAAGCTAACACTATTGTGGTCCGTGTGTGTGTGTGTGTTTGTGTGTGTGTGTGTTTGTGTACTAACTAGCTAGTAAACAAGCAAACATTGTATAAACATTAGAACTAGCTGTTTAGCTAGTAAATGCTTTTACACTATGCTAACATGTGTGCCAAATTTGCTAGTTAAATAAGCTAACACAATCTTATGTAGTGTGTAGTGTGTGTGTGTGTGTGTTTGTTTGTTTGTTTGTTTGCAGCAAACATTAGAACTAGCTGTTTAGCTAGTAAATGCTCTTACACAATGCTAGCATGTGCTACGTTTGCTAGTTACATAATCTAACACAATCTTATGTAGTGTGTGTGTGTGTGTGTGTGTGTGTGTGTGTGTGTGTGTGTGTGTTTCCATACTAAAATTAGCTAGCTAGTAAACAAGCAAATGGTGAATAAACATTAGTACTAGCGATCTAGCATTACACTAGGGAATCTGTGTTTGATAGAAAGACTTTGTGAACGTCTCAGAACAATCGAGGGAAACGCAAATGACCGTCGTCTGAGATTTCTCACACCATGAGGTCCGACGTTCCTCGGTACACATGTCCGGGTGAGACGCAGAGCTGGGACGCGTCTGTGGACGAAACCTCCGGGCCGGAGGATGTTTGCGGTGATACAGCGCAGAAACCCTGGCGGAGGATGGCGTGTTGTCCTGAACTTTACCGAGGTTGCGTGTGAGCTTGTCGAGCGCTTCGGAGCGAGAGTTCTCCGAGGGACTTGACAAGAGCTTGACACGAGGACGCGTCTCCCCGGGGATCTGCATTGGCTCGCTCTCGCTGCGATTTCATTTCCGCGCGTGACGAGCTGCCAGCGGTGATGAGATGCCTGACAGGCACGCCGAGGAGGCGCACGGATGAGGTGAGGCGAGTGTCATCAGCATCGCGCTGCCACCAAGAAACCCGGCGTGACCTCCGAGTTTGGTGGAGAGACCGGCGGCTATAACAGCGATACCAACACGCCATGTATACTCCGCTCGCTGCTTCGCTAACAACACGAAAACATCATCATAGCCCGATTAGCACGTATAATAACTTCTTTATTAACGTTCACAAGGACGATACAACCTTTAGCTTGATTATATCATTAGCTTTAGCACATCGTTCAGTGGATACCATATATAGATACCGGCGTGTATAAAAATAATAATAATAATAATAATGCTAATACATGCTTGGTCATCTAGCCTAACATTTGCTAGCACCTAGTCCAAAAATATTCATGCTGCTAACAAACTAGAGTAACGAAAGTTTAAAAATCTATAAATAAAAGTGAATCACCTTTATTGTTTCGCTAATATATATCTTCTAGCGCTTTATCCTGATCTTCCCTCGGGTCACGGGGAGTCTGTGTCTATCTCAGGCGTCTATGGGCATTAAGGCAGGATACACCCTGGATGGAATGCCAACCCATCACAGACACACACACACACACACACACATTCATACACTAGGGACAATTTCCCAAGGTGCCAATCAACCTACATGTTTTTGGACCAGGCGAGGAAACCGGAGAACCCAGAGAAAAAACCCCCTGAGGCACGGGGAGGAGAACATGGAACAGAGCAAAACATGCACAAACCCACACACACATGGCCGAGATGGGAATCAAACCCGGACCCTGGCGGTGTGAGGCGAAACGTGCTAACCACTAAACCACCGTGCCCCAGCTATATATATATATATATATATATATATATATATATATATATATATATATATATATATATATATATATATAGTAACATTAGTCTAACATAGTCACATCTGTGAATTATTGATGGTAAATGTAGATCAGTGGCACGGGCTAATCGTCTCTAGCGCGATGCTAACAAAATGCTAATAAGCGCTAGCTGATCCTGTAGACTTTTAGCCCGCAGTCTTTGGCATGTCTCTCACGTTAGCTTTTTTTCCCCCTCAGCCGAGGATCTGCTTTAAGTGCAGAGAGACATTTGGGGTTGACGTACAGAGTCAATCCCGGCGCTTTTGGCATGCTTCACAGGCGCTTAAGACTCTCGTGGTGGAGAATAAATGCGCTCTTTATCCGGCGCTTTCGGAGCGCCTCGGGCTGAAGGGCAGCTCTCGAGGCGAGCTATCGATAGCCGAGACCGTCCCGCGAGAGCCAGATAGATTGAGGTCTTATTGGCGAGACCGGGTCAGGGAACGTCCTCCAGGAGCTCTCGTCGTTTCTATCAACTCCAAAGGACTCTCTGTTTCAGCCGAAGCACGCGAAGCAGCGATGTCATGCTAGTCATGCTAACGAAAAAATCTCCACGCCCTTCGTCAGCATTTAATACCCAACGCGAGGCGTCTCCACCACGACGTCCTTCTTTCCAGATTAGCATCTACACAGGACGGGTGGCCAAATCCGGCCCTGGTGGCTAATTTTAGCGAATCTTGTTCGCGCTTACCCGCACGCTTCGCTAAACACCATGATTAGCGAGACCGGGTTTTCCGGGTGCCTGACCCCGGCACTGTTTCAACCGCTACGCTTTTACCTTCATCATCTCTCTCTCTCTCTCTCTCTCTCTCTCTCTCTCTGTCTCTCTCTGTCTTTTTTTTTCCCCCTCCGTCCTCTGTGAAAGATAATCTCAATTACCGTATCGCGTCCGTGCTAATAAGGTCCAGGCGGGCCGCGGTAAGCGCTCGCCGTAACGGCACGGCTTGATTAGGGGAAACGAGACACGTTTTCTCTGCGAAGTGCTAATTTAGATTATATACCGCGCAACTGGCCGTTTTTGTTAGCTTTATGGCTGCAGTTCATTCCGAACCCGACGTTAAAAATAAATAAATAAATAAAATCTCGGGATATATTTAAAGAATTGCAGGGTTTTTTTTCCCATCTCGTTTGAAGGCAAAATCATGTTTATTGTATTATCACGGCGAAAGTTTCCCCGTGTCAGCCGACGCTAATTAACATAATCTTGTATCATTTTGCAAAACCCTTAAATGGCAAAAAGGGGCGGAGCCTTCGGAACGTCTAATAGATCGCGCAAATGTCATCCGATGCTAATTACCATAATCTTGTATAATTTTGCGAAACACTGAAATAGCAAAAAGGGGCGGAGCCTTCGGAATGGTTAATAGATCGCTCAATTGTCATCTGACGCTAATTAACATAATCTAGTATAATTTAGCGAAACCCTTAATTGGCAAAAAAGGGGCGGAGCCTTCGGAATGGTTAATAGCTCGTTCAAATGTCATCCGACGCTAATTAGCATAATCTAGTATAATTTAGCGAAACCCTTAATTGTCAAAAAGGGGCGGAGCCTTCGGAATGGTTAATAGATCGTTCAATTGTCATCCGACGCTAATGAACATAATCTAGTATAATTTTGCGAAACACTGAAATAGCAAAAAGGGGCGGAGCCTTCGGAACGTCTGATAGATCTCTCAATGGTCATCCGACGCTAATTAACATAATCTAGTATAATTTTGCAAAACCCTCAAATGGCAAAAAGGGGCGGAGCCTTCAGAACGATTAATAGATCGCCCAATTGTCATCCGACGCTAATTAACATAATCTAGTATAAATTTGCGAAACACTGATATAGCAAAAAGGGGCGGAGCCTTCGGAACGTCTAATAAGATCGCTCAAGGTTATAAAATAAGATCCATATTTTTTTCGGGCGCCGGACGTTTCTCGGAACCCTGTGCGTTTGTGCTACGACCACTTCGGAAATCCGTCCTGAACGCTGTGGAGCGATCACATGACTGGACACTTTTCCCTGCGCACTACCTAGGGCGCCTTTTCCAGTGTAGGGCATTTAAATAAGGACCCAACGGAGCTTAGTGTAAACTGACCGAACGTTCCTGATCAGCAATTCAGCCTGACATACGGCGGTGACACATGACATCTCGCCTCAGGCTGTGCTGATGTCTTTACACACACACACACACACACAAAACACACACACACACACACACACACTAACACACACACACACTAACACACACACACACAAAACACACACAATTGACTTTCCGCCTGCGTGTTTTTTGCTGCCGCTGCAGGACCTGACATTTAATGATCTTTAGACGCAGTGATGTCACATTTATCAGTCTTCATCAGAGCGAACACATCCCAATCGTCCGAGTGTAAACACACACACACAACACACACACACACACACACACACACACACACACACACACACACACACACACACACTCTTTCTCACACTCTTATCGCTCTCGCTTTCACGTACACACTCAATCAGGGCAATTAACCCACGCAGACGTTTACAGCCCAGATGGCACCGCGTTAATCCCCATCCTCCTCACGCCCGAGATCCGCCAAGTCAGCGTTCTTCTCCTCCGTCTTCATTCCTCTCCTCCTTCAGTCTTCACTCTCCTCCTTCACTCTCCTCCGGCCGGTCAAGGCTTCTTCATTCCTCTCCTCCTTCAGGAAGGCCGCCTGGAGGCAATCAGGCCGCTTCCTTCATTCCTCAGGCCGCTTCGCGGCCGGGGCAGGCCGCGCCCGGAGGCCGAGCCGGCAGGCCGCGGCCGGCCGCCGGCAGGCTCCGGCTTCGCTTCCAGGCGGCTCAGGCCTTCGGCAGGCCGCGCCGCCGGCCGGCAGGACTCGCGTCTTCATGCCGCTCGGCAGGCTCCTCGCCGCCCGGCGGCCTTCATTCCTCTCCTCCGTCTGTTCAGTCCGCGCCTCCGGCGCAGTGCCTCGGCGGCGGCCGGCGCCGCGCAGGGCGGCAGGGCGCATGCCGGCGGGCGGCCTCCGGCGCAGCGGTCCGCAGGCCCGCCGGCAGGCCGCGCCGCCGGCAGGCACGCCCCGGGCCGGCAGGCCGCCGGCGGCAGGCCATTCCGGCGGCAGGCGGGCCGCGGCGCGGCAGGCGGCGAGGCAGGCCGCGCCGCAGTCGCAGGCCGGCGCCGCCGGCGGCAGGCCGGCGCCGCCCGGCGCAGGCCGGCTCGCAAGGCGGAGGATAGGCCGCGGGCGGTGCGGCAGGGGCGCCGCGGCCGGCTTCAGGCCTTCGCCTCTCTGGATTCCTCTCCGGCACCGCAGCGCTTCAGCGCAGGGCCGCTTCATTCCTTCGGAGGCAGCCTTCGGCAGCGGCCGCTTCGGCTCCTCCAGCACTCCGGCGGCAGGTCGGTCATTCTCCGCGGGGGCACCAGGCGGCGCCGGTCTTCATTCCGGCGCTTCATCCGGGCGGCGGCTTCCGATTCTTCCGGCTTCAATTCTTCACCGCGTCTATTTGGCCTCACCGGAGCACCGGTCGGCAGGCATAGGCGAGAATCTTCGGTTACTCAGGCGGCGCCTTCTTCATTCCGGCTCTCCTTCATCCCTGTGCTTCATTCACCGAGAACCTTCTTCAGGGGCGGCTTGCGGCACCTTCGGCGCCTTCTTCGCCGGCACTTCGTATTCGGCATTTCTTCATCCGGCTTCGGCTTCGCCGGCTCCGCCGGATCTTCAGCGGAAACTCATGCTTCTCTTCACCGGCGCACTTTCCTCCCATCCTTCTTCACTTCGGCTCCGGCCTTCGCCGCAGGGCACCGGCTTCGGAACCTTCTTCCGCAGGCGGTTGCGCTCCTTCTTCACCTGTCTTCTTCAGGCCGGAACCGGGAGAGAAACCGGGGGGATTCTTCAGTTCCGGCGGCTTCAATACGGAGGAGCCTTCACGGCTTCTCCGGGAGTGGGAACCGGCGGGGATTCATTTCCGTCCTCTTCCTCCTTCTTTTTCACCTTCTTCTTCTCCTCCCTCTTCTCCTTCTGTCCTTCACCTCCTCTTCCTCCTCCTCCTTCTGTCCTTCACCATATTCCACTTCTTTGTTCTTCATCACTTTCTTCCTCAAACCTTTTCCTCCTCCTTTCTTCATATCCCATTCTTCTGCACATCTCCTTTTCTCCCTCACTTCCTTCTCCTTATTCAAATCCCAACACCAACACCAAGCTGCCACTAGTGGGGCCCTTGAGCGAGGCCCTTAACCCTCATTTGCTGAGTTGAAAGGTCGGCCCTCAGACGTCTGTTAGTTCAGTGTTGAAGTTACTCGGAGCGAGAGTTTAAAGCGACGCGACGCGACGGAGGAAAAGATTTTGATATTTTTGTAAAATAAACGTATTAAATAATGTATTATTTTCTCGGGTGTTACAAGGACAGAGATTTTTTTGCACAGGATACGAAGAAGCGCGATATATAAATATATATATAAATATAAAAATATAAATATATATATATAAAACACGATACGATGATTAATTAGCAGATGCATATGTTTTTTTTTCACACAGAGAGAGAGAGAGAGAGAGAGAGGGAGAGGAAAGATAGAGAGACAGAAAAATGCTTGCTAAGCACGATGGCGCACCCCAGTGAGGGCAAGGGGGAGAAGAAAAAAAAATTACTGACTTCAGGGAGTCGTCAGTGGGAGAGAGAGAGAGAGAGACGGAGAGCGCGCGGGAGGAAAGTTAGAGAGAGAGAGAGAGAGAGAGGAGGTTGTTAGCGCGAGAGAGAGAGAGAGGAAGGGATCGAGAGAGAGAGAGAGAGGGAGGTGTAGAGAGAGAGGGGGATAGAGAGAAGGAGGTGAGAGAGAGAGAGGAGAGAGAGGAGAGGGAGGTAGATTAGAGAGAGAGAGGGATCGAGGAGAGAGAGAGAGAGAGAGGTGTAGAGAGAGAGGGAGGTGATAGAGAGAGAGAGGGAGAGGTAGAGAGAAAGAGAGGATAGAGAGAGAGAGGGAGGTGTAGAGAGAGAGAGGGAGGTGTAGAGAGAGAGGGGGAGAGAGGGATAGAGAGAGAGAGAGAGGAGGTGTATAGAGAGAGAGAGGGATAGAGAGAAGGAGGTGTAGAGAGAGAGAGAGGGATAGAGAGAAAGGGAGAAGGAGTGTAGAGAGAGAGGGGGATAGAGAGAGACGGAGTTTGTAGAGAGAGAGAGAGGGATAGAGAGAGAGGAGGTTGTGTAGAGAGAGAGGAGAGAGAGAGGGAGGTGTAGAGAGAGAGGGAGGTGTAGAGAGAGAGAGGGAGGGATAGAGAGAGAGAAGGAGGTGTGTAGCGAGAGAGGCCGAGAGGGATTAGAGAGAGGAGGTGTAGAGAGAGAGAGGCTCGAGAGAGAGAGGATCGCGCGGAGGTCTAGAGAGAGAGAGGTGTGTCGCGCGCGCTAGAGAAGGTGTAGAGAGAGAGGTGTAGAGAGAGGGCCGGTGTAGAGAGAGGAATAGAGATAGAGGTCCGCGGTGTCTCGAGACGAGCGGGATCGCGCGAGCGAAGCGGAGCTGTAGGCTCTCTGCGTGGACGGGGGCTACCGAGACGGAGGGTGGAGCGGGCCTCGCGCGCGCCGGAGTGTCGCGCTAGAGAGGCCGAGAGAGAGGGATCGAGAGAGCGGCGGTGCCTCGAGAGAGAGAGGGAGGTGTAGAGAGAGCTCGGGATAGCGCGAGAGAAGGAGGCTCGTCAGGAATGAGACGCCGCTCGAGTGTGTGTGTGTGTGTGTCGTGCTGTGTCGCGCCGGGGTGTCGTGGCGGCGCGCGGGTGGGGGGGGGGGGGGGGGGGGGGGGGGGGGGGGGGGGGGCCGCGCGCGCCGGGTGTCGAGAAGGTGGGGGGGGGTACGAGGGGGGGGGGGGGGGGGGGGACCTATAGATCATTTACGCAATACCATCACACCACACACACACACACACACACACACACACACACACACAAAACCCAAAAGCGTTTATAAGATCAGAGCGTGTCATATTTGTCGTGCATTAGAATGAGGAATGTTCGTAGCGGAAGCATAAAGAGCCAAAGAGTTTCCCCCCCGTGCGCCGTCCCGTAAGCAGTAGTCAATCGTCTGCGCAGTCACGTGATCGTAGTCAGTGTCGTCTGTCAAGAGTCACGTGATCAGTCTGCGCAAAGAGTCACGTCTGCGCAGTCACGTGAGTAATGATCTGTCGTCTGCGCAGTCACGTGATCGTCTGCTAGCTCACAGTCATCTCTTTCTCTGTCACATGCGTCGTGCAGTCACTTTATGATCGTCTGCGAATCACGTGATCGTCTGCACAGTCACATGATCGTCTGCGCAGTCACATGTCATCTCGAATCACGTGATCGTCTGATCACATGATCGTCTGCGCAGTCACGTGATCGTCTGCGCAGTCATGTCTGCGCGTCACATGATCGTCTGCGCAGTCACGTGATCGTCTGCGCAGCGCATCTGTGTGACGTGATCGTCTGTGCGAATCACATGATCGTCTGCGCAGTCACATGATCGTCTGTGCAGTCACATGATCGTCTGCGCAGTCACATGATCGTCTGCGTCTGATTTTCACGCAGGATAATTAGCGCTCGTAGAAAGACACCACGTGTGTGTTCGTGAAGTAAGAGTTCACTGGTCAGTGTGTGTGTGTGAGTGTGTGTGTGTGTGTGTGTGTGTGTGTGTGTGTGAGTGTGTGTGTGTGTGAGTGTGTGTGTACCTGGAAGTGTGTGTGGAAGGTGTGTGTTCCTAGAGTGTGTGTATTCCTAGAGTGTGTGTGTACCTAGAGTGGAAGATGTGTGTTCCTAGAGTGTGTGTGTTCCTAGAGTGTATGTATTCATAGAGTGTGTGTGTGTTCCTAGAGTGTGTGTGTGTGTGTGTTCCTAGAGTGTGTGTGTTCCTAGAGTGTGTGTGTTCCTAGAGTGGTGTTCCTAGAGTGTGTGTGTTCCTAGAGTGTGTGTGTTCCTAGAGTGTGTGTTTTCCTAGAGTGTGTTTTCCTGGAGTGCGTGTATTCCTAGAGTGTATGTCTTCCTGACGTGTGTGTGTTCCTGGAGTGTGTGTGTGGTGTGTGTGTGTGTGTGTGTGTGTTCCTGGAAGGCGTGTGTTCCTGGAGTGTGTGTGTGTTCCTAGAGTGTATGTGTACGTGGAGTGTGTGTGTGTTCCTGGAGTGTGTGTGTGTGTTCCTGGAAGGTGTGTGTTCATAGAGTGTGTGTGTGTGTGTGTGTGTGTGTGTGTGCGAGACGTCTCAGCTGTGTCTCGGCGGCTAAATAATGACCATCAGAACGCGGCGTCTCGTCTCGTCTCGTCTCGTCTCGTCCGCTGAGGCGGATCCGGAGCCTCGCTGAGAGAAGATGGAGCGGATCAGGACGGGACGGAAGGACGATGATGAGACGCTCCTCACTCTCATCACGCTCAGCTCACTGCTCAGGTCATGTGATCCCGCGTTTTAATACCGCTGTACGTGATGTAGAGCTCGTACTGCAGTGTGTGTGTGTGTGTGTGTGTGTGTGTGTGTGTGTGTGTACATTGTGTTAATCCAGATAAGACACTTCATGCTGTTATTAATAAACATCAGAAATGTAATTCTCGCCCCGGGGTCTGTTTTAAATGACGCGCTCGGGCTCGTACCGCAACACAAATAACAACATCAACGATCATCGATCTGCTCCATCCCATTATATACCCTTTTATATCACTGTTAAAAAAATATATTATTATTATTATTATTATTATTGTTATTTACCTGTAGGTTACTGCGTTACAGCATCACAATGGATAAATAAATAAATAAATAACCTGAGTAAATGATTTTTAATAATAATAATAATTATTATTATTATTATTTTTATTATTATTATTGTCGTTTTTATTACTATAGATCAAAATTAGTATTTTTTTTATGAGAAAACATTTTTATTTTTATTTAATAAACACGTTTAGAAAGAAGGAACAAACGTGTGGCATGTAAACGTATTCAAACAAATAATTTACTGGTGCTTTATTCCTTTTATACCTCCTGCGTCACATTTGGTTTAGTATAATCGCGTCGTTTATAATCTCATATAGCTACAGGTAATGTTGAGCACCTGAAGCTCCGCCCACATTCACTCAGGGACTTGTGAATGGATAGATAGATAGATAGATAAATAGATAGATAGATAGATAGATAGATAGATAGAGAAGATAGATAGATAGATAGATGGATGGGATAAATGGATGGATGGATGGATGGATGGGATAGATAGATAGATAGATGATAGATGGATGATAGATAGATAGATAGATAGATAGATAGATAGATGATAGGATAAATGGATGGATGGATGGATGGATGGACGGTGGACAGATAGATAGATAGATAGATTGTCTGTCTGCCTGCCCTGTCTATCAATCTATCTATCCATCCATCCATCTGTCTGTCTGTCTGTCTGTCTGTCTGCCTGTCTATCAGACAGACAGACAGACAGAAGGATGGACAGACGGACAGACGGATAGATAGATAGATAGATAGATAGATAGATAGATAGATAGATAGATAGATAGATAGATAGATAGATTGATTGATTGATAGACAGGCAGACAGACAGACAGACAGACAGACAGATAGATAGATAGATAGATAGATAGATAGATAGACATAGACAGACAGACAGACAGACAGACAGACAGACAGACAGATAGATAGATAGATAGATAGATAGATAGATAGATAGATAGATAGATAGGCAGGCAGATAGACAGACAGACAGACAGACAGAAAGATAGATAGATAGATAGATAGATAGATAGATAGATAGACAGGCAGGCAGACAGACAGACAAACAGACAGATAAATACATATAGATATATATTATATATTATATATATATATATATATATATATATAGATAGATAGATAGATAGATAGATAGATAGATAAGATAGATAGATAGATAGATAGATAGATAGAATAGAACAGACAGATAGATAGATAGATGATAGATAGATTAGATAGATAGATAGACAGAGTGCCGGCAAGACTTTATTATATTACATTTAATCGAATCACGTTAGACATCACCCAACGAGTTTCCCAAAAATAACGGAATGTCGGAATGACACGGAATTTCCTCCCGGAATCAATCGCAGGATCGTCTCGCCGCCGAAACCCTCGTCTGAAACGCGTCCCGTGTCACCGTGCTGTTATGACAAAACACATCTGCATTACGGAATGACAGCACGAGGGGGTTCTAATGAGAGAATATTACAGTGCAATATAACACACACACACACACACACACACACACACACACACACACACACACATACCATCGGAGTGTTTGATTTTTCTCTCTTCATTCCGTCTGCCCTTTACACTCCTGTAATCAAACAGCAGCGCGGGTCGTATTATTGGTCTTGATCTATAAATATATATATAATTGTGTTTCGGGCCCCGAAGGGCCGCCGTGTGTTCGCACTCGCACGCAATATCACAGCGAGTTCTTCAACAGACGCCTAAAAAACAAAATAGCAAAATATCCTCCTGTACAGCAGTCCGGTGTGTAACGTCCAATAACATCCTCATCATCACGATATTGTACATGAGAGAGAAGGAGAGAGAGAGAGGAGAAAGGAGGGATTGTTAGAGAGAGAGAGGAGAGAGGATTGGAGAGAAGAGATAGTCAAGGATAGAGACGGCGAGATGAAAGGAGAGAGAGAGCATGGGAGAAAGAGAGAGAGAGAGAGATAGAGAATCCGGAAGAAGGAGAGAGCGGAGAATGGAGATAGAGGAGAGCTGAGAGAAAAGGAAGGCTAGAGAGAGAGGAAAGAGAGAATCGATCTCGAGGATCGAATGAGAGGAGGAGAGAGGAGAGATAGAGATCGACGAGAGAGTCTTTCTTAGAGAGCGAGAGAGAAGGCCCCGATCGAGGGGAGAAAGAGAGAGAGAGAGGAAAGATGAGAGCGAGCTCTGAGAGAGGAGAGAGAAGAGAGAGGAGAGAGAGAAGAGAGAGAGAGGAGAGAGAGAGAGAGAGAGAGAGAGAGAGAGAGAGAGAGAGAGAGAGAAGGAGAGAGAGTGGAGAGAGGGAGAAAGAGAGGAGAGAGAGAGAAGACTCTAGAGGACGAGAGCGAGAAGGAGCTAGAGAAGACGATAGAGGAGAGAGAGCGAGCAGAGCTCAGAGCGTGGAGAAGCGAGATAGAGGAGAGAGAGAGAGAGCCGAGAGAGAAAGAGAAGGAAAGAGACGAGTCGAGAGAGAGAGAGAGAGAGAGAGAGGGAGAAAGAGAGAGAGAGGAGAGAGAGAGAGAGAGAAGGAGAGAGAGAGAGTGGGAGAAAGAGAGGAGAGAGAAGAAGATAGAGGAGAGAGAGAGAGAAGGAGCTAGAGAAGACGATAGAGGAGAGAGGAGAGAGGGAGAAGGAGATAGAGGAGAGAGAAAGAGAAGGAAAGAAAGAGGAGTGAGAGAAGGAGAGAGGAGAGAGAGAGGGATGAAAAGAGAGAGAGAAAAAGGAGGTTATGACCTCTAGAAATGATGAAAAAAACAACACAACACACAATTATATATATATATATATATATATATATATATATATATATATATATATATATATATATATATCAAATATTATATACATTCAAAATAATATATATATATTATATAATTGGAAGAAGAAAAAAAAATATATATATATATTTATTTATTAATTAGGAATAGACGTTTGGCATGTAAACGTGAAAAAAAACAAATAATTTACTGGTGTTTTATTCCTTTTATACCTCCTGTAGTAAACTTGCATGTATTAGTTTAGAAATTAGAAATTAAATTTTTTTTATAATTCTTTCTTTCTTTCTTTCTTGAAAAATTCCATCATTCACTTTGTTTTATTTTTGTTTACACGGCAAAAAAAAACCCTTCTTAAAACAAGCAAAATAAAGCCAAATCTGTTCGCAAAAAAAAAAATGGTGTAAACAAAATTGATTCCTTGAATTCTTAAAAATAGCATTAATATTATAACAAAAAAACCTGAAGCGCGCTCGTTCCTCCAAGCGTCCGACCCGAGTAAACAACACTCGCCAAACGGAAAGCGTTGTTTGTTTATTTTTTCGTGCGTCTCGCGACATCGTTAGCGAGATTAAAGGTGGCGATGGCGGCGGCGGCGGCGGCTGCGGGCGCAGCTGTCACCCCACAGTGTGTGGAGCTGACGGAGCTGACAGTGCGAGGGTGAAAAGTGGCCGGTGTTTAATGTCTGGTGGGCGAATGCCAAATTCCCCCCCGAGGCCAGACGCAGCCGACAGACACGAGGGCTGCGTTTGGACAGGAGACATGCTGAGCAATCAGGAATCCAGCGTCGTAAAGACGTTATAATCCTCTGACACGGGGATTCGGAGAGTTTACTGCCAATCGAAGGGAAAAACAACAGTGTCAGTGTGCGGTGATTACTGCTACAAGGTTTTACTTACACATCGTTATACACACACACACACACACACACACACACACACATATAAGGGGACACGGAGGCTTAGTGGTTAACACGTTCGCCTCACACCGCCAGGGTCCGGGTTCGATTCCCGTCTCGGCCATGTGTGTGTGGAGTTTTGGTGCATTTCTCTGTTCTCCCCGTGCCTCAGGGGGTTTTTCTCCGGGTTCTCCGGTTTCCTTTTTCCTCCCCGGTCCAAAAAAACATGCACGGTAGGTTGATTGGCACCTTGGAAAATTGTCCCTAGTGTATGAAGGTGTGTATGTGTGTGTGTGTGTGTGTGTGATGGGTTGGCATTCCATCCACACAGTAGTATATTATGTGTACTCAATCAGTGTGTGTGTGTGTGTGTTAGTAGTGTGTATACTCAATAAGACTGTGTGTGTGTGTGTCTGTATGTAGTATACTCAATATTGTGTGTGTGTGTGTGTCTGTATGAAGTGTATTATGTGTGTGTGGTTCAGTGTGTGTGTGTGTGTGTGTGTGTGTGTGTGTGTGTGTGTGTGGTGTAGTGTATTATGTATACTCAATAATTGTGTAGTTTATTAGGTGTATTATCTACTGTGTGTGGGGCACGGTGGCGTAGTGGTTAGCACGTTCGCCTCACACCGCCAGGATCCGGGTTCGATTCCCGTCTCGGCCGTGTGTGTGTGGAGTTTGTGCATGTTCTCCCCGTGCCTCAAGGGGTTTTTTCTCCGGGTTCTCCGGTTTCCTCCCCCGGTCCAAAAACATGCACGGTAGGTTGATTGGCACCTTGGAAAATTGTCCCTAGTGTATGAATGTGTGCGTGAATGTGTGTGTGTGTGTGTGTGTGTGTGTGTGTGTGTGTGTCCTGCGATGGGTTGGCATTCCATCCAGGGTGTATCCTGCCTTAATGCCCATAGACGCCTGAGATAGGCACAGGCTCCCCGTGACCCGAGGGAAGAACGGATAAAGCGCTAGAAGATGATGAATGAATGAATGAATATCTACTGTGTCAGTGTGTGTGTGTGTGTGTGTGTGTGTGTGTGTGTTTACTGTTTGTTCAAAGTGTGCATTAGAAGTGTGTGTATATACTGTGTGTAGTGTATTGTGTGTACGGTTGTGTGTGTTATATATGTGTGTTAAAAAGTAAGGAAAATGGGTGTGGCCTGAATGGAGAAGAGTTAGGCTCCGCCCCCATGCTACACATTGATTGATTTCATTTTGCTTTCGCAGCCCCGCCTCCAAGTGTGTGTCCTGAACGTGTGTTTATACGGACGTTTTTGTTTGTTTTTGTTTTTTTCTTCGTCCACACAAACGCGGGGGGGGGGGGGGGGGGGGCGGAGGGGGATAGCTGACGGTTTTGACCTTCTTACTGAGGTTAAGGTTAGAGTCCGGCGTAGCATTAATTAGCCGCGTGAGTAATTATGTCCCGACAAGGACGCTAATATAAACACACACTCCTCCGTTTCATTTCTTTCCTCCGTTTCGCCGCGCTCTGTGAGGTCTTCAGGTGGGAAAAAAAAAAAAAAACGTAAATCACCGATCGTTTATTTTCGGACCGTGAAAAAAAGAGCGCGCTGAAAGTCAACAACTTTCGCTAATAAATCAGACGAGCTAGCGCTCGACCGGACTTCCTGTTAACGCCAAATCCTGTAAAAACTCTACGAACTTCGAAAAAAAAAAATCTGATTTTTTATCGGAAGGTCATGAGTTCAAATCCCAGCACCACCAAAGCTGGGCCCTTGAAGAAGGCCCTTAATCATCACTTGCAATAAATAAATAAAAGTGTAATAAATCAAAACGCCTACAATATTCCACATGAGTAAATCTATAATTACATTTATTTTAAAAATAATTAAAAAATAACATTTAATCATTTTACACATTTTAATTAATATATTGTAAAAATGTAAACAATTCATACAATTGTAAATAATAAAAAATAATAAATCATACGCGTGAGAAAATTATTTCGGGTTCTTTTCGACGACGTTTTTGTTTTTTTAGTGGAGCGTTAAAAAAGATTAAAGTCGTAGCTATACGCAATTTTACACGACAAGTATTTTTTTTTTTTTTTTTTTTTTCAATTTTTTTATTGTTTTTTTTTTTCTTTAAATTGTCACAAAAACGCAATTGTATATTCGGGACTCGATCCTGACAATTATTACAATATGTGTTCTAGAAATGAATAAATAATCAAACAAAGTCTAAAATTTAATTTATTAAAAAACAAAAGTAATAGAATTATAAAATGCTAAACAATTAATAAAATTGTAAATTAAAAACATGTGAAAATGTACAATTATTTCGGATCGGCCCGCGTTTGTTCGCCAACGTTTTAGTAGCGCGTTAAAAAAGATTAAATTCGTAGCTATACGCAAATTTTTACGTGATTTAAGTGTTTTTTATTTACCTTTTTTTTTTAACCATTTTTACCCTATATATGTTTTATTTTTTTTTTATTTTTTTTTAAATAAACAATAAAAATTTTATTTTTTTTACCCCCCCCCCCCCGGAATTGTATGTTTTTATTTTTTCTGTAACTTCCTACTAAGAAACAGTCGTACGTTTCCGATTCATTACAATACCGTATTCTATAAGTAAAGATATCAACAAATAAAGTGACACCGTGTGTGCAAAAGTATTGGCACCCCGACAGCCTTTTTGCTGGTTGATTCCACCAAAATAAATAAATAAATAAATAAATAAATAAATAAATAAATAATCTAGAGGGACAGCTGTCCAGGAGAGTGAAGTATATATAATATATATGATATATAGGAATCTATACTATATATATATATATAGTATACCAGGAGAGTGGAGTTATATGCGGTATAGTGTGCAAAAGTATTGGCACCTCCTCGCTTATTACTGGCACCTCCTCGCTTTTACGATGACATCATTATTAACAGCCTTTTTGCTGATTGAATCTCGTCAAAAAAAAAACCTTTAGCGTCCAGAAGAGCACATCTGGACTAAATGTGGAATGGGATTCTCCGTCGTGTCCGTGTGCGCAATCCAGAGACGGGAATTTGTCCCGTTACGGAATAACCGCAGACGATAAACCGGCCGTGGTTGAACGGTTTGTTCAGGGTGTGTCTTGTTTTTTTTTTCTCTCTCTCCGCGGGGATGAGACGAGTCTCGGCGGCGTCTCGCTCTCGGCTGGAGGGAGATGTGTAAGGTAATGGAGCGCGTTCGGGAGCGTGGCGCGGCATCCTGATCTCGGCGTGGAGCGGCGGGACGCCGAGGCGAAGGTTCTGCTTCCGCGGCGCCGGCTCGGAGAGGGGCTGACGTTGGCTGTGTGTCCTCGCGCCGCGGGAACCCGCTGGATTGATAGAAGGGAACGCCGCAGACCGCAACGTCCCACTGAGTCTCGGAGAGCAGTTTTACATTTCCGCCGTTCTTCGCAGCGAGGAGGACGATTTCAGATCGCTCTTACATAAACATTTCAGCTGCGATCGCCGAGGAACCTGCCGGTGTTTGTGGGGGGAAAAAATCATGAAGGAAGTAAAAAAAAAAAAAAAGGGCTATAAAAACGTACTGAGGGTTCGACTGAGAAACGTATAAACAATCGAGTCAGCGAGTGTTTATATCGCAAACGCTCTTTATCCTTATCGGATAACGTTGTATAAATGTTTCCGTAGTAACGTGTCAATCAAAGCGTAACTCCAAATACACGAGTAGAAAGAATGGGTTTGATGTGGAGCCGCACGATATGTCATATAAATCAAATCGCCGATATTTTTATATCGTTATTCGTACCTGTACACACACACACACACACACACACACACACACACACACACACACACACATCACCCATTCAACAACATGCTTCTGTTTGGAATAAATGAGTCTCCCGATAAATGTTACAGCGGGGTTTTGATTTGTTGAACGCAAAGCATTTCCATGAAACCCCGCCCCCTCTTGGGAACGAGCTTTTCGGATTGGTCAGAGCGCCCCCATGTTGTATTTCCCAAAGTGTAATGCAGGACGGGAGGCGGAGAACTACGGAAGCCCGCTGGGCCAAACCGAGCTGAAATCGTAAAATCAACATGGATAAAAACAATAAACTTGATATTAATGAATACGTCGGAGCAGAGCAGCGAGGTCTGTGATTGGTCGTCTCGGCGACAGTGTAGCGTCTCTACGTGTTCCGGCCGTTTTCCTCCGTCACCGCCGTGTTTTTTAAAGTCCGTTGGACAAGAATAAATATAAACACAGACTGCCAGCGAATTCCTGCCATTGCAGGAATTCCATCATTGTCGCTGCAGCCGAAACACCAAAACTTAACCAGCGCCAACTAGTGTTGGGGAATAGTCACTGCAGAGCGACGCGGAAGTATAAAACGCTCACGACGGCGTCGGCTACGTATAAACTAAGTATAGTAAGTATAAACTATTGCTATTGTTGTTTTTTTTTACATCGTTATTGGTGGAATATTTTTGTTACTTTTATTTGTCTTGTTTTGTTTTTTTGAGTGCAATAAATGTTTGTTGACAAAATGAGAATCGTGCGATAGAATCGTGAATGCAGCGCTAGTGCAAGGGGTAAATATATATATATATATATATATATATATATATATATATATATATATACACAAGGTCGGATGGGGAAAAAGCACCTGGATGCGGATCAGCGCTTTGAAAAGCTCGTGACGCTCCGCAGCTGTTTTCCCGGCTCTCCTCCGAGGGCGATTCGGATTCATCTGCTCGGTCGAGCACGAGGCTGCGCTTTATCCGCCGACTGGGAGTCTTTCTTCTCTTTCAACCTCTCCCTCTCCTTTTTCCTTTTTCCCCGCTCCACTCCATCTTTCTCTCCGTCCCTCACGCACCTGCACACCGACGAGGCCCGAGCAATCGCTGCTCGTCCGTCATCCGGCACTCCAGGCACGCCACGTCTCCGCCACAAAGGCGACCCAGAGGGGTACTTTTCTTTTTTTTTCCTTTCTTTCTTTCTTTCTTTCTTTTTTTTTTTATTCCATCTCACGGTGCGTTCCTAAGGTCAGGTTTTAATCTTATTATAGCTTTATCGAGCGTAAATAATAATCAATCAAATAATCCAATAAATATTTCAAATACGCCGTTTCGAAACTCAAACATTTGAAGTGTTTCGGCTTCGGCGCTTTTTTTTTTTTTTTTTTTAATGGATGGGGGGGGGGGGGGGCGGGGGGGGAGGTGTAGGGGTCGGGGGGGGGGGGTGGTGGGACAGGAAGTTGGGGCCGAGGTCTGAGGCTGGTTTTCGATGAAATAGTGATGTATTATTTATTATTCATCAAAGGAAAAGTTTTAATGCGAAAGATCTCAACCTTCTACCTAACAGTAAAACGCTACCGAAAATCTTTTTACTTTCCGCGTTAATAAAGCGTCAATTTATCATGGAATATAAACTTAGACCTCAATTATTTAGCGTATATATTAAATCATTTACGACCGTAGATCATGTGACCTACACCCGCCCGCTACATGTAAAAAAAAAAAAAAAAAAAGGATGACGTCATGGTTTTATGTAAGGAATAAAACACGAGTAAAACAATAGAAAAATGATAATGGGAAAAAAAAACAGCGCCCCCTATAGTCATTGTTGTTTATAGAAAGCTGCCTCTTGATGACGGATGGTGGTGTAGCCCAGTGGTTAAGGTGTTGGACTTTGGACCGGAAGATCACGGGTTCAAACGCCATCACCACCACTAGTGGGCCCTTGAGCAAGGCCCTTAACCCTCATTTGCTCAGGTGTAAGTCGCTCTGGATAAGGGCGTCCGCCAAATGCCGTAAATGTAAATGTAAATGATGATTCTGGACTGTGATTGGTCAGGACGAGTCCTCGTTTAGAGCTGCAGGTTGTTTTAATCACACTTTACAGTGACGGAAGGAGTCTCCAGTTCCAGCGGACTTTTCTCAAGTCAAGCAAAAAAGTTATCTTACATTTAATAGTTTAAAATATTAATAGTTAAATATAAAAATATTTAGTGCCGTGTGCAAAAGCATCACTATTATAATCTCTCTCTCTTCCGTCAAATTTCCGGCTCGTAACTCGTTCCGCCGTTTTTCTCCGATCGTCACGAGTCATACCTCATATCGTGCGGCTCGATGGTGTGAGGTGCGCTATTACTTTTATAAGGAATCGCCCTGCGGAATTCCGAACCCGGGGCCAAAAAGCGGGAATTTTTTCCTATAGAAAATGAATGGGGTTGAAATTTCCGTGCCTCACAAGTTCCGGCCTGTGAGCGTCCGACATGCACATATGGCAAATCCACTCGTAGGGGGTCCGGAGTGGATCACCATCATATACCTCCCGAACCCCATACACACGTTTCGGAATTTCGGGAAATCCGCGACATTCCGGCCCCATAGAGAACGAATGGGGAAATTTGGACGCTCCGCTGTTTTTTCGGCCCCGTGTTCGCCCGACATGCACATGTGACACATCCGCGATCATATGACTCTCGAACCCCAGACCCACTCGGAATTCTGGGAATTCTGTGTCGTTCGGTCCCATACAGATGAATGGGGGAAATTTTGACGCTCTGCTGTATCGACGTATCCACTGATATGACATTTTCCAACGCAAAGTGAAGGAGCTGATCACTCCCATCCCATAGTAACGTTATTTAACGTTGTTATTTAAGTTATTTAAGTGAATTCCCGTTAACGCGTTAATAACGTCCCTAATTTCTTAATAATACGTACAATTTAAGTTTACGCATTTCTGATATTCTCTGTACGAAAAGTGTATGTGACGAAAGTGTGACCTTTTATTTAACGGGGAAAAAAAAGAAGTCATTAATTCTTGCCTGGTGGGGCACGGTGGCGTAGTGGTTAGCACGTTCGCCTCACACCACCAGGTCGGGATCCGGGTTCGATTCCCGTCTCGGGTCATGTGTGTGTGGAGTTTGCATGTTCTCCCCTTGCCTCAGGGGGTTAACTTTTTTCTCCGGGTTCTCCGGTTTCCTCCCCCGGTCCAAAAACATGCACGGTAGGTTGATTGCACTTGGAAAATTGTCCCTAGTGTGTGAATGTGTGTGTGATGGTGTGTGCTGTGTGTGTGTGTGTTGTGTGCCCCTGCGATGGATTGGCATTCCATCCAGTGTATCCTGCCTTAATGCCCATAGACGCCTGAGATAGGCACAGGCTCCCCGTGACCCGAGGGAAGATCGGTAAGCGGTAGATGAATGAATGAATGAATGAATAATTCTTGCCTGCATTGTTTGGCGGGCGACGATGTTTTTTTTAACCTTCCGAGAAATCAGACGAAGGATTCCGCTCACGCCGCAGGAAGTCTAGTGGACGCTCGAAACCTGTTTCTTCCCTCGAGATGGCTTCTTCAGGTTTCCTCCCCGGATCGTACCCGGGATCTCTTTTTTTTTGTTTCCGTTTTTCCCGGCGTCCCCCTGCACTCGGCGGTGGAGAGGTTTGTTTGCTTACCTTCCGTCGGAGCGTCTCGGGCGAATATTATTTATCCTGATGCTCGTTATTCATCTCGCGCGGCACACCTGTGGGAGCGCCGCCTCTCCTCCCGAATACTAACGACTCTGGCAGCTCGTAAAGTTCATCCGTGTTCTCTTTAAAGGCTTTGAAAGCAGCACAAATATCAAAGAACTATAAACAAGTTTATTCCCTCAGCAGTGTTTCGTTTTATTGCAAAAACAAAAAACAACAACAACAACAAAAAAAAACGGGCCGACATATCGCTATTCCGTTTCTATTTTTCCTTTTCTCCCAAAGACCTATAAATATTTCTGACCTATAAAATGTTTCCACGCAATTTCCTTTTTCCCCGGCTGTGAAATTACTCAGGGTGATGTAGAGGAACCTTCTGGTGGCTAATTGCTGTGTTTTCAGAGCCTCGTATTTCTGCTCAGGGAAAAAAAACAAAAAAAAACGATTCGTTTCCGATTCATTTTTACTTGCAAAAAAATCCCGTCCGAGATTCCGAACCCAAGCTGTATTACGGGAAGAAAAGAATTTCCTTCACGGGATCAATAAAGTATATAAAATAAACAATGAATGAATGAAGTTTGGGGTCGGAATCTCGGAATTTCGGAATCTATTTTATATCTATTTTTCGGAATCATAATAATATAATAATAATAATAATAATAATAATAATAATAAATAATAATAATAACTAATAATAATAATCATAATAATAATAATAATAATAATAATAATATAATAATAATAATAAATAAAAAAAAAAAAGAATAATAATAATATTAATAATTATAAAATAAAAATAATAAAATTTTAAAATAGTAATAAAAAGTTTAATAAAATACAATAAAATAATAAAATAGACAATAATAAAATAAAATCGTAATAAATATGAAATATAAAAATAATAGGAATAAAATAATAATAATAATAATATAATAAATAATAATACCAATAATCCTATAATAATAATAATAATAATAACTCATCCTAATATAATAATATATAATACCCCCCTAATAATAATAAATATGTCTTACTTAAATCCTCTATCCTATCATCATCCTCTCATATCTCATCGATATATATATATATATATAAATCACATGTGAATTAAAGCACGACCCGGATAAACCCATCATTATTTTTCATCTGGTTTTAACAAAGTTAAAGTTGGAACAAGTACGTTAATAAATCTCTAGCGAATGCTTCTGTACGTTATAACAGCTCGCATCATGGAAACACAGCCGGAGCGCTCCATGTGGTCTCAACCATAATTTACCCCTCGTTTACCCCAAGTTCATGTTTTCCATCTGTTCTCCGTCCAGTTCTGCGAATTAAACGTGTATCTGTGACGGAGGGATGAACTCAGTGTGGATTAGGGACAATCAGATCTGATACATAAGATTGCATTCATTCAGGTGTCGTTTTATTGGAAAAGTAATAACATCTGAAAACAGCACCACCTGTGGACGCAGTGTGCAATTGCAGAGTCATGGTAACCCTTAAGGAGTCATTTTCCTGAAGATTTTCACACACACACACACATACACACACACAACAGTACAATAACAAGCTTCCAGGCTTCTCATCTTTCAGGCTAGCAATTTTTCCTTTCGTTTTTTTTTTTATCCCTCCTTGGACGCGCTGCCAGCCTGCGAGGATGATTGGTCCTGATACATTGCTAGTTGTGCGTGCTGTACACGCCGCCCGTTCCAGCACCAGGTGTACTTATTGCTTTTTTTTTCCCTGTCCTGGATGGCGTTCGTTAGGATCCCAGCAGTGAAAGTTCCCGTAAATGAGGAATCCTGCAGCGCTTGTTAAGGCTTTGTCAAACTCTAAACACGACAAAATGCTTATTTTACTGCAAAGCTGAGACTGGATTATACTGCGGCTTTGTGGGAATTTCCTGGATTCTCATTGGTCAGAAAGTTTCTGGAGCAGCAGCAGCACGGTCGGCCTTTCAGCTTCAAACCCCATCGTTCTGCTACACAACATAACATAACATAACATAACGTAACATAACGTAATGTAACATAAGATATCATAGCGTAGTGTAACGTAACATAACGTAACGTAACACAACGTAACGTAACGTAACATAGCGTCACATAACGTAACATAGTGTAACGTAACATAACATAACATAAAGTAACGTAATGTGAGGTAACATAAGATATCATAGCATAGTGTAGCGTAGAGTAATGTAGCGTAACGTAACGTAACATAATGTAACATAACGGAACATAACGGAACGGAACGGAACGTAAATTAATACAACGGTTCAATTATCTAATTAACATGCGCATGCATAAATGCAGACACTTTATGCAAATGTATTATTATTATTAGTGAAACCAAACTCAAAATACCCACAAAGACAACATAATAATAATTATTATTATTATTATTATGGGGGCACGGTGGCGTAGTGGTTAGCACGTTCGCCTCACAAACCGCCAGGATCCGGGTTCGATTCCCGCGGTCATGTGTGTGTGGAGTTTGTGCTGTTTCTTTCTCCCGTCCTTTCTCACCGTGCCTCAGGGGGTTTTCCTCCGGGTTTCTCCGGTTTCCTCCCCCCGTTCCAAAACATGCCACGGTGTTGATTGGCACCTTGGAAAATTGTCCCTAGTGTGTGTGTTTTGGTTTTGTGTGTGTGTGTGTGTGTAATGTGTGTGTCCCTGCCGATGTTGGCCTTCCATCCAGGTTGTATCCTGCCTTAATGCCCATAGATGCCATGAGAATCCCCGTGATACAAAAAGGAAGATCGGAAAAGCGGTAGAAGATGAATGAATGAATGAATGAATTATTATTATTATTATTATTATTATTATTATTATTATAAGTTTTAAATGAAGTACATCATGTTTCCGCACGGACGCTTATACTTGCCGGATCGTGTACATCATGGAGAATTTCGGTACTTGATTGGAGACTTGCTGCATTATTTATTTATTTATTTATTTATTTATCTACACACACACACACACACACACACAACACACACGTGAAAACTAGTCATCATCAGGTCAAGTAGTCCCATATCACCCTTATTTGTTTTGTAAACAGCGCACACGTGCTGCCGTAAAAGGCTTTCAGACGTTGTTTATCTTTCGATAGTATATATCACAAAAAAACAAACAAACGCATAAACAAACAAACAAACAACAAAAAATGGTGTTTATGGTGTTTATTTATGAAATTGTGCGTCCTTTTGACAGAGGGGTTTTTCATCGTGGCTAATATGTCAGGCAAATAAATAAACAAACAAATAAATAAACAAAACGCATAACTTCAGATCATCTCACACACAACACACACACACAACACACACACACACACACATCATCTGCCGCGTCGGTGTTTCCTTTTTTTTCTTTCTTTCTTTTTTTAAAAAAAAAACAGCTCAGGAATAGCAATGAGGACGTCCGTGCCGGTCAACACCGAGACGCTTGCTCATTACGGCGGCTCCCGAGAACAAACAACGCGAACGCTGTTCCGCATAAATACCGATTTTATTACTCCAGCGTTTGAATGTCACTCCGGGCCAAAGTACCTGTGTCAGTGTGCGCTGACAGTCCGGGCCTGGTGCTGAAAACGAATGAGCGCGTAGCGGCGCGGACGCGGCTCGGCTCGCCACGGGGGGAAATTACTCTGAGCACCGGGGACGAAATAAGGAGGAAAGTAAACACATTGACAATCCAGCGTTGCCTTTGGCTTGTAAAAGGGAGGAGGATGAGGAGGAGGGGTGGGGGGGGGGGGGACACAACAATAACAACAACAACAAAAACAATGATGCATGAATATCCAAAGTTCATTTCTCATGTAGACAAAACAACAATACAAATAAAGAGTCTAAATAACAGTGTTTTTACAGCTGAGCAGAGACGTAGTGGTGTAGATTTAGTGACATAGATTTGAATTAGATGTGGAGTAGATGTGGATTATATGTGTAGAGATTAGAGATTAGTGAATTAGATGTGGATTAGATTTGGAGTAGATGTGGAGTATATGTGTATTAGATTAAAAAAGGAGATGGAGTAGATTGTGGATTAGATGTGGATTAGACATGAAGTAGATGTAGATTAGATTTGGAGTAGATGTGGAGTAGATGTGGATTAGATTTGGATTTGGAGTAGAGATAGATTTGGAGTAGAGTGTGTAGATGTAGATAGATTGGAGAGTGGAGTAGATGTGGATTAGATTGTAGATGTGGATTAGTGTAGATTAGATTAGATTTGGAGTAGATGTGGAGTAGATGTGGATTAGATTTGGAGTAGATGTGGAGTAGATGTGGAGTAGATGTGGATTAGATATGAAGTATATGTGGATTAGATGTGATTAGATAGAGTAGATGTGGATGATTTGGATTAGATGTGGATTAGATTTGGAGTAGATGTGTAGATTGATTTGGAGTAGATGTGGATTAGATGTGGATTAGATGTGGATTAGATGTGGATTAGACATGAAGTAGATGTAGATTAGATTTGGAGTAGATGTGGATTAGATGTGGATTAGATTTGGAGTAGATGTGAAGTATATGTGTATTAGATTTGGAGTAGATGTGGATTAGATGTGGATTAGATGTGTATTAGATGTGGATTAGACATGAAGTAGATGTAGATTAGATTTGGAGTAGATGTGGATTAGATATGAAGTATATGTGTATTAGATGTGGAGTAGATGTGGATTAGATGTGGATTAGATGCGTATTAGATGTTGTAGATTAGACATGAAGTAGATGTAGATTAGATTTGGAGTAGATGTGGATTAGATCCGGGAATTTTTCCAAAAAATGAAACATCGTTCCGAATCAGACAATAAATCAGACATAAATAATGTAAGTTATGTGTTGTTTCTGTACCTGTTTGACCCACAGACCGGTACCGGTACCACGGAGACGGAGGTTTGGGTTCCACAATGTATTCAGGTAAGCGTCGGTGAAGAAACACACCCCTAAGCCCCGCCCCCCCCCCCCGGGGCTTGGAAGCGTCCCGCGGGAACACGGCGCTCTCTGTGGCGTAATTGATTTTCTGGTTAATGCGGACACTTAAAGACCAACACAAGCTCCCGTCCTTGTTCAAGGCCGACGACTAATTTTGGATTTTAAAAACTCCTCTGCACGAGTCCTGGAGGAAATCGACTCGGAATCGATGCTCCCGGTCTCCCAAAAGCACCGGGGACGAGCAGAGTGAAAAAAAATCAACAAGCGCCGGGCAGCACCGGGCAGCGCCAGGCAGCACCGGCGACTCGGGATGGTGATTGATGCTCTCCACGTCTGCCGCTAATTTATTTCCCATTGCTTCATAGATCTGTAATTATCTCACATCCATGAGTCAGATACAGGGGGGGGGGGGTCATAGATTTTGTTTGTTGGGGGGGGTAGGTGACAAGAAGGGCAGCAGGGTGAAGGAGGGGGGGTGAAAGGGGGTGTGAAGGGGGGGGTGTTGGGGGTCAATAGAGGTTTTATTGTGTTATTTAAGTGGTGATGGGAAGTCGGTGATGGAAAGTTTCTACAGTGTTCTTACAGCTGAGCAGAGACGTAGTGATGTGGAGACAGTGTGGAGACGATGTGGAGACGATGTGGAGATGCTGAGATGAGATACGAAGATGGAGAAATGTATATTATATGGAGATGATGTGTAGAAGCTGAGATATGGAGAAGCAGAAAAGTAGAGATTATATGGAGAAGATGTGGAAAAGCAGAAATGTGGAGACGATGTGGAGACGATGTGGAGACGATGTGGAGAAGATGTGAAGATGATGTGGAGATGATGTGGAGATTGTGGAGAGATGTGGAGATGATTGTGGAGATGATGTGGAGATGATGTGGAGACGATGTGGAGACGATGTGGAGATGATATGGAGATGATATGGAGATGATATGGAGACGATGTGGAGACGATGTGGAGATGATATGGAGATGATATGGAGATAATGTGGAGACGATGTGGAGAAGATGTGAAGATGATGCGGAGACAGTGTGGAGATGATATGGAGATGATATGGAGATGATGTATGTGGAGACGATGTGGAGATGATATGGAGATGATATGGAGACGATGTGGAGACGATGTGGAGATGATATGGAGACAATGTGGAGATGATATGGAGATGATATGGAGATGATGTGGAGACGATGTGGAGACGATGTGGAGATGATATGGAGATGAGATGTGGAGACGATGTGGAGAAGATGTGGAGATGATGTGGAGACGATGTGGAGATGATGTGGAGATGATGTGGAGATGATATGGAGACAATGTGGAGACGATGAAATATGAGATGAGATACGGAGAAGATGGGAGATGATATGGGAGAGATGGAGATGTGTGGAGAGCGATGTGGAGACGATGTGGAGACTGTGGAGATGATGTGGAGATGTGGAGATGTGAGATGATGGAGATGGAGATGTGGATGATGATGTGGAGATGATGTGGAGACAATGTGGAGATGATGTGGAGAAGCTGTGATTTTTAGCAGCAGAGATGGGAATATTATACGGAGAAGATTTGGAGGTGAGGAGACGATGAGGAGACGATGTGGAGACGATGTGAAAGGAAACGGATGTGTGGAAAACAGGAGTTGCGGCGACGCTGTGATAAAGCTCCGCAGAAGCGAAACGCAGACGTGGAGAAACTGTGGCGGGATCCAAGGGGAGGAGAGGTAGTAGATGTGGAGACGATGTTCCTACACAGCTTCGGAGTCCCACACAGGGAGCGTGTAGAGATTATAACACTCTTACGACAGTTTATAATGACATCCTCACCTCCTGATGCTCCTCACTGCCCCTGGAGAAACACCATGTAATTAGTTCCCGTTTGGTGTGACGGTCTCGGCTGAGCTTTGGCCTGCCGTCACGCTGACGTGTCACTTCCTCATCATCTGAGCTGTGATTCACGCCATTCTCGCTGTGATCTCTCTCCTCTCTCTCTCTCTATCTCTCTCTCCTCTTCTCTCTCTTCGTTCTCACTTCAAAACACACACCTCGCACACAAACACGCACCCTCGGCGCACAACCTCTGCTCATTAAAAGCTAATTATCCTCATTTGCATTTGCGCCCGTTGTTTTCGTCTGCGCGTCTGCCCGTCTAGACGAGGTGCGAGGAGCGTTGGAATACCACTTGTAACTGGACTCCAGTTGATGAGATCGAGGCGTTAATCCACATCCGCATGATCACCTTTTATTTTATTTTCCTTTATTTTATTGTTCGGACCCCAAAACGCAATCATTATTCTTAACTAATGATTTGTTTTTTTTTGCACTTTATCGTAAAACGTCTGTTTATTGATCTTCGTTCCTGCAGCTATAAACGTTCTTATGGTGTAATCTCATTTTTCATCACTAGGGGGCGATAAACTTTTCATGTTATTAAGAAATCACACAGCGAATTGCGATTTTTAACTCTCAGGAAGGACAAACGTTCACCGCCTCATAGTTCCTCAATAGTTCCGTTATTCTCCATAACTCCGCCCACCCCCCAATCATGGGGGCTAATTGGTACGCGATGCCGCCATTATAGCGGTTATATCAGTCATACAAACGACAGAATAAATATCTGTTTATTGATCTTCGTTCTAGCAGCTATAAACGTTCTTATGGTGTAATCTCATTTTTCATCACTAGGGGGCGATAGACTTATCATGCTATTAAAGAAATCTCTATTTTTAACTCTGGGGAAGGTCCATTCCAACGATGACCACCGACTCGATCAGGCATTTTTCACTTTATTCTTAACAAACGACAAAGCGATGTTTTTTTTTTTTACAGTTAATTTATGCCGCATTTATTTGCGACGTTAATGCATAGAAATCACGAGATTAATCGCATTTAAACATTTAAAACGATTGATATCTCTAATAGTATATATATATATATATATATATATATATATATATATATATATATATATATATAATATATAAAGGGGCACGGTGGTTTAGTGGTTAGCACGTTCGCCGCCTCAACACCGCCAGGGTCCGGGTTCGATTCCCGTCTCGGCCCATGTGGGTGTGTGGAGTTTTGTGTGTGTGGAGTTTCATTTCCCCGTGCCTCAGGGGGTTTTTCTCCGGGTTTCTCCGGTTTCCTCCCCCCCCCGGTCCAAAAAACATGCACGGTAGGTTGATTGGCACCTTGGAAAAATTGTCCCTAGTGTATGAATGTGTGTGTGTGTGTGTGTGTGTGTGTGTGTGTGTGTATGAAGTGTGTGTGTGTGTGTGTGTGTGTATGTGTGTGTATGAATGTGTGTGTGTGTGTGTGTGTGTGTGTGTGTGTGTGTGTGTGTGTGTGTGGGTTGGCATTCCATCCAGGGTGTATCCTGCCTTAATGCCCATAGACGCCTGAGATAGACACAGACTCCCCGTGACCCGAGGGAAGATCGGATAAAGCGCTAGAAGATGAATGAATGAATGAATGAATGACTTCTCTCTTTCTTTCCCATTCAAAAATCCTTACTTTCCTCCGTCCTTCTGGAAGATCTCGCTCGTGTAGAAGACGCCGCGATCTTTTCCAGCAGCACACCTGATCCTCATCTCCACGTCGGAGCTTCATAATGATGTGAGTGATGCGATGGAGAACGGAAAGAGAGAGAGAGAGAAAGTTTTGGCACGCCGGGAATCCTGAAGGAGCGATCAGGAGCGCTGCTGGTCGCAAACACGGCCTGGCGAACGTGGCGCGGTCCGTTACGATCCGTTCCAAACCATTACCGTAACACCTGAGGAGATCTCGTCCCAGCTCCCATCTTGGTTAATAGGATGGTTAGTGGGATATCAGTGGGAAACCGGAGCGACGAGGCATCCAAGAAAGGAGTGGGACTTTTTTTTTTTTCCCAAATGGGAAGATCATTTGAGGACTTTTACATGGAAATATTTCCACATATAAATTTCCAGGACAGGAAATGGTTTTTTTTGTGTCTTTACATCTTCACCTCCTCCTTGAAGATCCCATATTCAGACCCGGACTGAAGTCAGATCACATCCCAAAGACGATATTCCGCATCAGGAGATCTTCCACTCCGAGTCCTAGAACGGGACTAGATAGGGAATTCCCTAAATTTCCCTCCTCACACCATCTTCGTCTTTGCAGACGGGAAAAGCGACTCATTCCGACCCTGTTTATTTTCGCTCCCTGATCACATGACCCTGTTTGTTTCTTTTCTTTTTATTCCCTCGCTCCACTTCATGACATTGAATATGAGAATTGCAAACGAACACATCTGGAGATTATTCAGCCCTCTGTTCCTCTTGTCATCAGGAATTTTAATCACCTGCTTGAAGGCGCCTCGGAAAATAAATAAATAAATAAATAAATAAATAAATTCATTCATTCGTTCATTCATCTTCTAGCGCTTTATCCGATCTTCCCTCGGGTCACGGGGAGTCTGTGTCTATCTCAGGCGTCTATGGGGATTAAAGCAGGATACACCCTGGATGGAATGCCAACCCATCACACACACACACACACACACACACACACACACACACACACACACATTCATACACTAGGGACAATTTTCCAAGGTGCCAATCAACCTACCGTGCATGTTTTTGGACCGGGGGGGGGAGGAAACCGGAGAACCCGGAGAAAAAAACCCCTGAGGCACGGGGTGGACGGGGAGAACATGCACAAACTCCACACACACATGGACCGAGACGGGAATCGAACCCGGACCCTGGCATGGTGTGAGGCGAACATGCTAACCACTAAGCCGCCGTGTCCTCTAAATGAATAAATATTCCCCAAAAATAGGGGGGGAATACGTTTGTCCGAGGAGACGGAACTCGCCCATGCTTTATTTATGAACGTGGTGAAGTAAATTAGACATAGAGATGCCAAATGAATCGTTCGATAAGAGGTGAATCGAGTCGAATCGCTGCTGAATCGATTCGTATAGCGGCTGAATTGAATTATAGACAGATGGAGTGAAACGATTCCCGATATTCCCTTCGTTTCTTGTTTTCTCATTATATTTATCCCATCGGATTCTTATTATTTTTACGTACTTTATCGATCCCCGTCAGGAAAAATGTTCTTTTCTTTCGGATATTTTTCGTAAAAAAAAAAAAAAAAAAAAAAAAAAAAAAAAAGGGAAAAAAAAAAAAAGGGAGAAAAAGCGCATGTTTTGTGGAATTCCGAGCGCGTTCCTCGGCTGTTCCTGCGTTTTTTTCCGAGGATAAATAAATCATAATGGAGGCAAACTGTGTCTTCAAAGAAAAGAGCCTTCCATCCAAATGTTTGTACACCCCATACGCCAAAAAGGGGGGGGGGATTTCTTTCTTTCTTTCTTTCTTTTCTTTTCACAGAGCTGGGATCGCCGTGATACGGCGCCCCCTGGAGCACACAGAGGGTTACGGTCCTTTCTCAAGGACCCCAGAGTGGCAGCTGGGCGATATTGCCAACGGGTCTCGAACCCCCGACCTTCGGAAGAACAACATAAATGCACAATTTAAGTGCAACATTTCTGCCGTGATCAAATCTATTGATTAAACCAACAAGGTCTGTCTCCGTAGCAGTGGAGGCAGAGGATTATGGGTAATTCGGACAAATGCCAAATATAATCTTTTTTATAAGGTTATCCCTATTAAGGTAAGAAAAGAAGACGGGATGATGAAGAAACCCTGCGAGGAACCAAAGAGAACCTGATCCTCAACATTGATCTTGGGATATTTTGGCGCTTTGTCTTTCGTTCGAGTCATGTGACGTAGAAGCGATTTATCCGAGGGCGCTCATAAACGATCCCCGTATTTATACATGGTGGTGGTTGGGGGGGGAGAATAGCGCTCGATGTTGTTGTTTAGAGTCTTGTGTTTGTGCCTTTATTCAACAAAACAACAACGGAAAAGTGTTGTGTTTTACAAACATGGAAAATATGAGCATTTTGGCGAACCGGTGAGAACCGGTTTACGGTCTCGTATTCGTTCGAGGAAAGGCGGCGTTCCCGTTCATGTGGTCTCACACTACCAGTGTGACTTCATCTGGCTCTTCCTCACGTTCCAGTGAATGTGTTTACATGTTTACATTGTGCAAATCAGCAGTATTTATCCCCTTATTTATGCATTCTCCACCCTTCCACCCCGTAACCCCCTCTTCTCACCCCTCCCCCCCAACATCCCGCTGTCCATGGTGCTGAAATACTGCAATATGAATTACAGACCAGGGCACGGTGGTTTAGTGGTTATCACGTTCGCCTCACACCGCCAGGGTCCGGGTTCGATTCCCGTCTCGGCCATGTGTGTGTGGAGTTTGTGCATGTTCTCCCCGTGCCTCAGGGGGTTTTTCTCCGGGTTCTCCGGTTTCCTCCCCCGGTCCAAAAAAAAAGCATGCACGGTAGGTTGATTGGCACCTTGGAAAAATTGTCCCTAGTGTATGAATGTGTGTGTGTGTGTGTGTGTGTGTGTGTGTGATGGGTTGGCATTCCATCCAGGGTGTATCCTGCCTTAATGCCCATAGACGCCTGAGATAGACGCCTGAGATAGACACAGACTCCCCGTGACCCGAGGGAAGATCGGATAAAGCGGTAGAAGATGAATGAATGAATGAATGCAATGCAGTGATGGTTGAAGCCCAGTGGTTAAGGTGTTGGACCGGAAGATCACGGGTTCAAACCCCACCACCACCACCACCACCACCAAGTTGCCACTAGTGGGGGCCCTTGAGCGAGGCCCTTAAACCCTCAATTGCTCAGTTGTAAGTCGCTCTGGATAAGGGCGTCTGCCAAACGGCGTAAATGTAAAACGTTTAACTTCGTCCTAGTCGGTAATATAATATAAAATAATTTATTTACCTTCGCGGTAAATAAAAACAACAATAAATAAATAAATAAATAAATAAAGCGCGCTCAATTATTATTACGCTGGAATAATGAAAATAATCACATGTGGAATCGAGTCTTTATTTATTTATTTATTTATTTATTTATTTATTTATTTATTATGTATCATACGAAGGAGCGAGATTCTCACCCCCATAAATAAATATATTTAAATAAATATATATATAAATAAATATCTTGTGTTTTTCGCTTCGCCGCCTTTTTTTTTTTTTTCTTTCTTTCTTTTATTTGCATTTAAATGCAAACTTCAGAAAGAAACCAGAAGCCGGTCTCTATTTTCTCTCTCTCGCTCTCCGTGTGTCTCTCTTTCTATTTAAGGTTCTCTTCAAATTCAGGTGGCAAATAAGGGGGTTATGAATAACGCTTTGTTAAAGCATCAGTGCAGCGCCATAAAGCCGACATATTTACACCTCGGCAGCAGATGCGCTCGGGCTTTGTACGTGCTTTTCTGTTTCGATTATTTTCCTTTCAGGTGCGTTTTTTTTTTTCTTTTCTTTCTCCTCCTTTATCTTCTTTTTCTCGCATCTGGAGAAGAAGCTCGGGGTCTTGTTTGTAACTTCAGATTAGCAAATGAATATATTTACGATATTCACAGATCCAGCAAAGGCTTGTTTTTTTAGGTGGAATCGAACCGCAGAGATGAACACACACACACACACACACACTCACACACACACACACACACACACACACACACATACACACATACACACACACACACACACACACACACACACACACACACACACACAGAGTCCGGTTGTCAAGCATGTGCAGTCATGTACGACTCATGAATTAATAATTAGGCAATAAAGCTTAAGTTCCCGTGCACGTCTGTTATCGTGATGCATCGCCATCGTAAAAAAAGAGAGAGAGAAGGGGAGAGAGATGGAGAGAGGGAGAGCGGGAGGAGAGAGAGAGAGAGAGAAAGAGAGAGAGAGAGAGCATGTTTTCTGGAATTCCGAGCGCGTTCCGCGGATGTTCCTGCGTTTTCCGAGGATAAATAAATCATAATGGAGGCAAACTGTGGGTTCAAAGCCGTCCATCCTAATGTTTGTACACCCCGTAGGCCTTAAATCCGGGGGGGGAAGGGTGCTGTTGATTTGTTTGTTTCATTTTTTTTTATATAATTTGGGAATAAACAACAACACTACGAAAAACAAAAGAGGGGGCGCCAATATTTACGAAAAAACGCCGATGAACCTGTGCTAATTGCACCAATCAACATTTGAACAATTAGGGTACGTCGGTGAGGCAGCGATAGAAGGTTGGGGGGTTGGGGGGGGGGTCAACTTACTGTCGGGCCCTTGAGTAAGGCCCTTCCATTATAGCATGTTTATAAGTGGTATATTGAAACTGCATAGCATTGTACAACGAGCTTTTTTGTTGTTGTTTACAAACAAATTCAAATTCTGTATTTCTGAAGCAAAATCAGTGCTCAACTTCCTACATTACAACAAGTTGATCGTTTGAAACTGCGTAAACAACAACAACAACAACAACAACACGTGTATTATACATGCACAAGAGTTTTACATTCGAGCGAGTAAATATGTTATAAACTTTAACGTTGTGTATGACGAGGCCGCAGTAGGGGGTCGTGTTTAGACACCGAATCCGCCGCTGTTTTGTCCATAAATACGAAGAAAGAAATAAACAGGACAAAAGTGACCGTCTGTCGTCGTCCTGTCAGTTATCGCGTTTGGCCAGAGAGGGCGCCACTCGCTTAACATCACGCCACTCGTTTAACATCACGCCACTCACTCAACGTCACTTCATAACTAGGCTTTATTCCAAAAAAGTAACCAATGGGGGTGGAGGTGGTCTCTCAGTGGTCATTGGCCCAGAAGATCAGAAGATCGCAGGTTCAAATCCCCCCGTCCCCGAGCTGTGCCCTCGAACACCGATCCTGACGGACTGACCTTCACATTCGCATGATTGTAGCTAAACGTGCTTTAAAAGAAGTCGTTTAATGAGTTGGATTAGCGCCCCGCCTCCAAACCCCGCCCCTAAACCGCCCCGCCCCCCTCAAGTCCATCTCCATCTCTCGGCAGTGGTGCAAATTATCGAGTGCTAATAAACACTACTTCCGCGGCGGCGTTTCTTTTTCCCAACGCCGAGTCCTTTCACAGTCACTGTTGGTGGTTTAGCGGTTAGCACGTTCGCCTCACACCGACAGGGTCCGGGTTCGATTCCCGTCTCGGCCATGTGTGTGTGGAGTTCGAGGAGTTCCTCGTATTCGTTCGAGGAAAGGCGGCGTTCCCGTTCATGTGGTCTCACACTACCAGTGTGACTTCATCTGGCTCTTCCTCACGTTCCAGTGAATGTGTTTACATGTTTACATTGTGCAAATCAGCAGTATTTATCCCCTTATTTATGCATTCTCCACCCTTCCACCCCGTAACCCCCTCTTCTCACCCCTCCCCCCCAACATCCCGCTGTCCATGGTGCTGAAATACTGCAATATGAATTACAGACCAGGGCACGGTGGTTTAGTGGTTAGCACATTCGCCTCACACCGCCAGGGTCCGGGTTCGATTCCCGTCTCGGCCATGTGTGTGTGGAGTTTGTGCATGTTCTCCCCGTGCCTCAGGGGGTATTTCTTTTTCTTTATTTCTCCGGGTTCTCCGGTTTCCTCCCCCGGTCCAAAAACATGCACGGTAGGTTGATTGGCACCTTGGAAAATTGTCCCTAGTGTATGAATGTGTGTGTGAATGTGTGTGTGTGTGTGTGTGTGTGTGTGTGTGTGTGTGTGTGGATGGGTTGGCATTCCATCCAAGGGTGTATCCTGCCTTAATGCCCATAGACGCCTGAGATAGACACAGACTCCCCGTGACCCGAGGGAAGATCGATTATAGATAAAGAGGTAGAAGATGAATGAATGAAGGAATGTTGATTATTAACCTTCCCGTGAACCGCCAATTAATCCCCGTAAGCAGGGCAGCGAGGCGGCGTGACTCTCCTCCACCCTCGTTACTAATCCCGCTCTGAGGAAATATTGTGTACGGGGGACTTCATCGTGTTCTTCGCAGCCATGCCCGGGATTCCCAATCCGTGCTCAAGGTTGGGATGGAGAGGAGGGGTCGGGGGAGGGGGGGGGGGCGTGGATGGATTGTGTGTGTGGGGGGGGGGGGGGGTGGTTTTCCGCCACATCTCCCGGGAGAATGAAAAGCGAATGGGAGGGAATTAAGAAATTAAAATGATTTACTGCTCGGCGGGATTACCAGGTCGACCGTGCCGCCGCTTCTGCTCCTCCACAACACTGCTGAGATAAATAATATAAAGTACCCGAGTCAGGTTATTCTTTCTTCTGTGCACTTTGGGGGAGGGCATTAAAATTTGCTGCAGGAGGTGAATGTGAAAAAAAAACAAAACAACAACAACGACAAAAAAAAAACGGAGCGAGGGAAGAAAAACAGGACACAGACGCAACAAAGAATTTCTCCGCCAGCCGTTTCTCTGGGTGCAGTCTGGGTCAAGCAATATTACTGTCTCTCTCTCTCTCTCTCTGATCTCGCACTGCTGGTAAATAAAGATGGAGAGAGCAGGCGGCGGCGGCGGCGGAGGTCGTGGCAGTCGAAGCCCGACAACAGATTTCTGCCGTTTATCTGTGATTGACGTCTGGAATGAAGTGAGACACCTGAGTGTGACAGATTCACTTATTAACGAGTCTTTTAATGTCAGATTCCTCCACTCCACTCTGCCGTATCGTCACCGCTGCATTGTCACCGCCGCATCGTCACCGCATCGCCGCAACGTCACCGCATCGCCGCATCGTCACCGCATCGCCGCAACGTCACCGCACCGCATCGCCGCATCGTCACCGCCGCATCGTCACCGCATCGCCGCATCGTCACATCGCCGCATCGTCACCGCCGCATCGTCACCGCGCAAACGCACCGCCGCAACGTCACCGCATCGCCGCATCGTCACCGCCGCATCGTCACCGCCGCATCGTCACCGCATCGCCGCATCGTCACCGCCGCATCGTCACCGCATCGCCGCATCGTCACCGCATCGCCGCATCGTCACCGCCGCATCGTCACCGCATCGCCGCATCGTCACCGCATCGCCGCATCGTCACCGCATCGCCGCATCGTCACCGCATCGCCGCATCGTCACCGCATCGCCGCATCGTCACCGCATCGCCGCATCGTCACCGCATCGCCGCATCGTCACCGCATCGCCGCATCGTCACCGCATCGCCGCATCGTCACCGCATCGCCGCATCGTCACCGCATCGCCGCATCGTCACCGCCGCATCGTCACCGCATCGCCGCATCGTCACCGCCGCATCATCACCGCATCGCCGCGGTGTCACACGAGGTCGCCGCCGACAATCATCGGATCGGGACGTCCTTTTCTGAACATCTTATTCCCACAATCGGCTCGTTTTTCCCCATTGAGTTTATTTTTAGATAGATAGACCCAAACTCAGATAGATAGATAGATAGATAGATAGATAGATAGATAGATAGATGAGTAGATAGATAGATAACATATAGATAGACAGATAGATAGATATAGATCGATAGATAGATAGACAGACAGACAGAATAGACAGACGATAGATAGATAGATAGATAGATAGATAGATAGATAGACTATATATATAGATAGATAGATAGATAGATAGATAGATAGATAGACAGATAGATAGATAGATAGATAGATAGATAGATAGATAGATAGATAGATAGATAGATAGATAGATAGATAGATAGATAGACAGACACAGACAGACACAAGACCAGATAGACAGACAGATGATTAGATAGATAGATAGATAGATAGATAGATAGATAGATAGATAGATAGACAGATAGATAGATAGACAGACAGATAGACAGATAGATACTAATAGATAAGATAGATAGATAGATAGATAGATAGATAGATAGATATTATAGATAGATAGATAGATAGACTAATAGATAGATAGATAGACAGATAGATAGACAGAGATAGACGATAGATAGATAGATAGATAGATAGATAGATAGATAGATAGATAGATAGATAGATAGATAGATAGATAGATAGATAGATAGATAGATAGATAGATAGATAGACAGACAGATAGATAGATAGATAGATAGATAGATAGATAGATAGATAGATAGATAGATAGATTTTATTCACCTCTGTCTGAATTATTGTCTGTTTCCTAGTGCACTACAATAAAGGTGGAATTTTTAATTAAGGGGTAGAACCGACTTGATGGTTAACTCCGCCCCCTTTCCTGCCAACACCACATTGTATAGTGAATTTTCCTGAGACTTTTCCTTCTTTTTTTCTTTCTTTCTTTTTCTTTTTCTTTCTTTTCTTTCTTTCTTTCTTTCTATCCCCCCCTTCTTTTTGTATTTTTCTCAGGCCAGACGAAGAGGTCTAACACATCAGTGTCCAATCTGTCGTCGCCGGTCGAGGTGCAATCCCGTCCCCGCTCGCGCTCGCCGAGTTGTTTGACACCTTTCGTTTAGCTTTGATTGATCGATTGCTTTCAGTGGCGAAGGCCGAACGAGAGGAGACGGTTCTATACGCTGTGGATCCGCCTCACAATAGCGCTGACACAAAAGCACCGCGCGAGCGAGCGTGTGTGTGTGTGTGTGTGTGTGTGTGTGTGTGTGTGTGTGTGTCTGTGTGTGTTCGGTGACTCAGTCCTCCCAGGAGACCGGGTCTAAGTGACAACGCTGCAACGGAGGCGCCTGATGACCGACGGCGCTAAAAACGGAGGGAGGCGTTCCCATCGGAGCGAGAAGATCTCTCCCGGGACCCGTCTTCGATCCCTCTCTCACGTGTACCTCCGAGAGAAATAACCAGCGTAAAAATAAATAAATAAATAAATAAAGTTTCGACCCAATCTATTGTTCTCGGGCGATGATCTCGCATCATCCGTCGCTCATCTTCGCCTCGTTTTTTTTTTTTTTTTTTTTAATTTTAATAGACTGGAATTCTCCATTCTGCGCCCCTTACGACCTCGCGACGAATCCCAACCCCCACCACGGTGATCGTGACTGCTTCATAAGCACTGCGCCTGGAAACGAGCGTTTTCAGTGTAATTTATCTTGACTGGCCATTACGGTGCCTGTTTAAAACGTTTAATCCGAAGATTTTTAATTTGCACGGATGGATAAGAAGGGGGGAGAGAAAAAAAAAGAAGAGAGAGAGAGAGAGAGAGAGAGAGAGAGAGAAAAAACCCTCCCTCTTCCCGTCATAAGAGATAAGTCGGGAGGCGAGGAGCGAACGCCGCCGCCGCCGTCCCGAGCCGCGCCTCTTATTAAACATGATATCGCTGACCTTTGCATGTGCTTAGACATTTCCTAAGGCGATAGGACGAGAAAGGGAAGGAAAGGCCACGGCTGAGAGGAGGCGCTGGTCCAGTATGGGCGACACATTGTGTGTGTGTGTGTGTGTGGTGTGTGTGTGTGTGTGTGTGTGTGTGTGTGCGCGTTCCATCCTCCTTAAAATACGACCCCGCCTGCACTTACTGTGAGATTTCAGCTTTCCTATAAAGAGTGATGTAACGACATAATGAATAAATTGGGAGCTGCAGGTGAGACTGTAAGAACACAACGAGAATAATGGAAGTGACTCTTAAATCATGGCGCCCTAATAGGTGTTGTCAAGCGCCATTTGTAAACGTAGCGGAGAAGAAAAAAAAAAGAAAGGAAAAAAAAAAAAGAAAGAAAGAAAAAAGATCTACTGGGGATTAAAATTTGTCTGCCTGGAGATAAGGACAGTTACGGCTGGACACAACTGTAGCCTGAGTATCTGGGACTGTGCTCTCTCTCTCTCTCTCTCTCTCTCTCTCTCTCTTTCTTTTTTTTTTCTTTTTTTTTCTCTCTCTCTCTCTCTCTCTCTTTCCTTTTTGTTTTATTTCACGCCGAGATAATATCTAATCTCAACGTTCCGAATGACGTATCAAATTTAACGCTATATACTACATGGACAAAGGTTTTAAGGACACTGAGCATGAGGTGGGAATACACACTGGGCTATACACACACACACACACACACACACACACACACACACACACACACACACACACATAAACATCTACGCTTTATCTAAAGTATTTATGTCAAATATATGCCAGACTTTGATGCTTTGCATGCTTTATATATATATATATATATGATATATATTTATATATATATATATATATATATATATAGCTATATATATATATATATATATATATGTTCTATAGGTGATCATATGTTCTATATGTAGTTTAATATAGTTTATATTCATTCATTCATTCATCTTCTACCGCTTTATCCGATCTTCCCTTGGGTCACGGGGAGTCTGTGTCTATCTCAGGCGTCTATGGGCATTAAGGCAGGATACACCCTGGATGGAATGCCATCACACACACACACACACACACACACACACACACACACACACACACACATTCATACACTAGGGACAATTTTCCAAGTAGCCAATCAAACCTACCGTGCATGTTTTTGGACCGGGGGAGGAAACCGGAGAACCCGGAGAAAAACCCCCTGAGACACGGGGAGAACATGCACAAACTCCACACACACATGGCCGAGACGGGAATCGAACCCGGACCCTGACGGTGTGAGGCGAACGTGCTAACCACTAAACCACCGTGCCCTCATATATAGTTGATTTGTATTATATAATTATATATGTGTATGTTTGCGTCTGCTATTTCATGAAGCTCACTTGATCTTGGACGCACATTTGAGATGAAACCAGAGAACATGTGGAGAACCAATAAGGTCTTCATTATTTGGAGGTCTCTCACTATTAATCAATTCCATATTAATGATCGTCATGGAGACGATCGTTATCTTCAGAGCAGCCTGTGATTACGGCACTTTCCCAGTCATTAACGAATTCCATATCCAGTAGCAGAAATCTTTCGACACCACCGTGGCTCGTGTTCTGATCCCTTTACACATAAAAAAAAACATTTAAATAAATAAAAAGTACAATGGTGTCTTGTGGGACGTATGTTAATGACAGTTCCAAAGCCTCGCCGAAGTCCTTTATTTCACAGTGTGATTTGCATTCTCCGAGTTCGCCGACGTGCTTTTAAATTAGATTGGGGAAATGGAACCGGCAACGCTGTCATTTAAGTACAGAAGGTTCCGCGACCCGCCGGCGACTACGGGGACCGAACACGATTTAATAAAGACTTCCGCCGAGGCTGCAGGCGTGATATTTGGAGCGCCGCTCTCGTGTCATAAGCTGCGCGGCTTTCGCGAACCTTTGTGACCCCGGGTGCGAGGACGTGGACATCTGAGCTATTGTTTTACGAGCCTGGGAGCCGTCGCAGGTGTCTCCGAGTCCGTCTCCCTAAACATCAAGTGTTTCCAGTGCAGAACTCCCTCATCAAAACTGGCACTTATAAAGTCCATAATGGACATTCAATACACAGCCTGTAATACACACACACACACACACACACACACACACACACACACACACACATATATATTATATATATATCTATATATATATATATATATATATATATATATATATATATATATATATATATATATATATATATATGATAGTTGTATGATATTATGTAGTATGTATGATAGTTCTAGTCCATATGCTACGTCTTTTATTATATATTCTAGTTCTGTTTTATCAAATATGCTAGTTCTGTTCTATAATATATGCTATTTTTTTTTAAATGTATGCTAGCTTTGTCCTGTATGCTCGATGTTTTGTATGCTAGTTCTATTTTATTAAATATGCTAGTTCTGTTTTATTATATGCTCCTATATGCTAGTTTTGTTCCATATGCTAGTTATGTTCTATAATATATATGCTAGTGTTGCTAAGAATAATACTTCTGTAATTTAAAAAAAAAAAAGGATGCTAGCTTTGGTCTCTGAGATCGTTCTGTCCCATATGCTATGTTTCTTTTATTATATATTTTAGTTGGGTTTGTATGCTAGTTCTGTTTTATGAAATATGCTAGTCATGTTTTGTATGCTAGTTCTGTATTAATAAAATATACTAATTCTGTTTTGTACTGTTTTATTAAATATGCTAGTTCTGCTTTATTAAATATGCTAGTTATGTTTGATTAAATGTGCTAGTCATGTTTTGTATGCTAGTTCTGTTTTGTAGTTCTGTTTTAGTTTATTAAATATGCTAGTTCTGTTTTATTAAATATGCTAGTTCTGTTTTATTAAATATGCTAGTTCTGTTTTATTAAATATGCTAGTTCTGTTTTATTAGATATGCTAGTTCTGTTTTGTATGCTAGTTCTGTTTTGTACGCTAGTTCTGTTTTATTAAAATATGCTAGTTCTGTTTTGTACGCTAGTTCTGCTTTATTAAATATGCTAGTTCTGTTTTGTATGCTAGTTCTGTTTTATTAAAATATGCTAGTTCTGTTTTATTATGCTAATGTTTTGTATGCTAGTTCTGTTTTGTATGCTAGTTCTGTATAATAAAAAACTAGTTCTGTTTTTTGTACGCTAGTTAATAAATTATTAAAATATGCTAGTTCTGTTTTATTAAATATGCTAGTTCTGTTTTGTATGCTAGTTCTGTTTTATTAGATATGCTAGTTCTGTTTTGTATGCTAGTTCTGTTTTATTAAATATGCTAGTTGCTTTATTAAATATGTTCTAGTTTTATTAAATATTAGTTCTGTTTTATAAAATATGCTGTTTTATTAGATATCTAGTTCTGTTTTAGATATGCTAGTTCTGTTTTGTATGCTAGTTCTGTTTTTATTCAAATATGCTAGTTCTGTTTGTACGCTAGCCCTGTTTTGTTTGGTAGTTCTGTTCGACTATATGCTAGAAATCACAGGACAATGAAGATTGATTTGACCCGACGAGGTACAGATGATAAAGTCGGCGAGACCTCAGAGCTCGAGTGAATGGAAGGCAGAGGCGTAATTCCCCTGGACGGCGAGTGAAGCAGCCTCCCCGTGCCCTCCGGTTAATGGCCACTAAAGCGCAGCCAGCGGTGCTGCTTTGATCTGCTTTCTCACTATAAACCTTTTCATTTAAGTGTGTTTTATTTTCCTCCCGCCCCGTCCGGCCGGTCCACCTCGTCCTCCTCGTCCTCCTCGTCCTCTTCATACAGCTTTACAGCCCAAATCAATTTACATGAAATTGGTGTGTGTGTGTGTGTGTGTGTGTGTGTGTGTGTGTGCAGAGAGAAGTCGCATTTCTCTCACAAGTCCCTCGATATCCATATCAGTCTCGCGTAAAGACTCTCGTTACAGAGACCTGCTGTCGGTCCGTCGCCCTGTGACTCGCGTTTACAGCAGGAAAATACGTCCCTGACGCACCGAGACACGACCAAGATCGTGTTAAACCTGACGTACCTGATATAATCTGTAATCTGTATGACAGTGAAACATTCATTCATTCATCTTCTAGCGCTTTATCCGATCTTCCCTCGGGTCACGGGGAGTCTGTGTCTATCTCAGGCGTCTATGGGTATTAAGGCAGGATACACCCTGGATGGAATGCCAACCCATCACAGGACACACACTCACACACACACACACACACACATTCATACACTAGGGACAATTTTCCAAGGTGCCAATCAACCTACCGTGCATGTTTTTGGACCGGGGGGAGGAAACCGGAGAACCCGGAGAAAAACCCCCTGAGGCACGGGGAGAACATGCACAAACCCCACACACACATGGCCCTGACGATGTGAGGCGAACGTGCAAAACACTAAGCGACCGTGTCCTCTGCAAAAATATCCTGTTCTCTACTGCTTTTTAGTCCTTTTACGCACACTAGCCTTGTCGGTATGCTAGTCCTGTTCTGCACGCTAGTCCTTTTCTCTATGCTAACCCTATTCTGTACGCGTGTCCTGTTCTGTACGTTAACTAGTCTTGTTCTGTACGCGAGTCCTGGTCTAGCCCTCCTATGTATGCTAGTCCTTGTCTCGATGCTAATCCATTTTTTTGTATGCTAGTCCTGTTTTATACACTAGTCCTGCTGATGTATGCTAGTACTCGTCTGTATGCTGCATGCTAATTCTATAGTTTTCATGCTAGTCATTGTCTCTATGCTAATCCATTTTCGTACACTAGTTCCTCTATGTATGCTAGTAATGTTCTGTATGCTGTATGATTCTATACAATAATTACGCTACTATGATAGTCCTGCTATGTATGGTATGCTAGTCCTGTTCTGTACACTAGTTTTGCTCTATTCAATAGTTCTGCTATCTTTGCTAGTCCTGTTATGTACGCTAGTCCTGTTCTGGATGATAGTCCTGCTATGCACGCTAATCCTGTTGTGTATGCTAGTCCTGTTCTGGATGCTAGTCCTGTTATTATGCTAGTCCTATTCTGTATGCTAGTCCTGCTATGTACGCTAGTCCTGCTATGTATGCTAGTCCTGTTCTGGATGCTAGTCCTGTTATTATCCTAGTCCTAATCTGTATGCTAGTCCTGCTATGTACGCTAGTCCTGTTCTGGATGCTGTCCCATTCTATACAAACGTTCCGCTACTACTATAGTCCTGTTCTGTACGCTAGTCTTGCTCTATACAATAGTTACACTATGTACACTAGTCCTATTTTGTACATTAGTCCTATTTTGTACGTTAGTCCTGCTGTGTACGCTAGTCCTGTTCTGCACGCTAGTCCTGTTCTGCACGCTAGTTTAATGTATTCAAAAGTTTGAATAGTATTCCACAACGTATTCAAAATGTGAATCAGCGATGTGTAACGCGATGTAACGATGTTTTATAGATCACTCTAATGACTCACCAAACTGATTAGAACTCTAGTTCCCAATATTTATAACGAATGGGAGCGCGAGGCAGCGGCGACGCTTTCCATTCATGTTTATCTGCGTGTCGTGGCTGGGGTCCGCAGCAGGGGCTCCAAACACAAGGCAGGCAGTAATCAAAGGCAAATCCATTATCATAAATCAAAGCACGGAAGAGAAAAGGGGGAAGAAAAAAAAAAGAAAAAGGTTCAAAAGCAGAAAATTATATTCACCTGAAAAAAAAAAAAGGCGAGAAAAAGTCACGATGATTAACTGGAAAGGACGAAAGCGGGAAATTGCGAAGTATTACGGCAGGTCTGTTATTATTACCGTGTCATTATTTCTTAAAATATGTAGCTAAATATATTTATTGCGGGGGCACGGTGGTTTAGTGTTTATCACGTTCGCCTCACACCGCCAGGGTCCGGGTTCGATTCCCGTCTCGGCCATGTGTGTGTGGAGTTTGTGCATGTTCTC
>JACRUU010000027.1:28374658-28377158 GCA_030449085.1 Kryptopterus vitreolus | reverse complement strand
TGTTTATCTGTTTATCTGTTTATCTATCTGTCTTTATTTCTCTATCGCGTTTCGTGTGCGATCGCTCGTATAAATGTCTGTACCGCGCGAGCTGCGTTGACGCACACTCTGTATAGAAAGTGGGCGTGTCCATTCATATCGCCCTGAGTGAATGTGGGCGGAGCCTCGATCGCTCTACGTTCCCTGTAGTTACGAGATTCTAAACTATGCGATTATCCTAAACAAAAACGTGATGGTTTGTAACAGACGGTATAAAAGGAATAAAACACCAGTAACTGATTTGTTTTATAGCGTTGACACGTCACACGTCGCTCGCCGACGCGCTAATCGCTTTTTTTTTTATTCATACGACAGCCTGTTATCAGCCGCTCCCAGCAGTCTACCTTACGCGCATTTTCACGCCTGTTCACCGTCAAATCCTCCCGGAAGCGTTTCCTCGCCGTAACGAGGCGAGTCGCCGGAGCGATGGCTAATCTAATGGGCCGTGATTGAATGAGAAATAATTGAATTATGCGTCGGTGAAATCCTCACAGCGAGAGCAGGAGAAGGAAGGCGAGACGTCTCGGCTGCTGAGTGATGACACGGAGCGTTCAGGGCCAGGCGTGGCAGCTGCCTCTGACGGAGGCACCTTGTGTGCAGAAGTGACGCGTACAGCGATGTGTCCTGTAGCTTTCTGATTGGCTGCGTGGAAAAGGCCATAATAATATAATATAATAATAAAAATCAACTCGGACACACGAGGATCACAACCTCGAATGAAGTCTTTCATTGATCTGTCTGTCTGTTATCTGTCTGTCTGTTATCTGTCTGTTATATGTCTCTCTGTTATCTGTCTGTCTGTTATCTGTCTGTTATATGTCTCTCTGTTATCTGTCTGTCTGTTATCTGTCTGTTATCTGTCTGTCTGTTTATGTCTGTCTGTCTGTCTGTTTATATGTCTGTTATCTGTCTGTTATCTGTCTTTATCTCTGTCTGTCTATATCTGTCTCTGTCTGTTATCTGTCTGGTTATCTGTCATTTATGTCCCTGTCTGTAGCCTGTCGGTCTGTCTGTTATCTGTCTGTTATCTGTCTGTTATCTGTCTGTCTCTGTTATCTGTCTGTTATATGTCTCTCTGTTATCTGTCTGTCTATCTGTTATATGTCTGTTATCTGTCTGTTATCTGTCTGTTATATGTCGTCTGTCTGTTATGTGTCTGTCTGTTATCTGTCTGTATCAGTCTGTCTGTTATCTGTCTGTCTGTTATCTGTTATATGTCTGTTATCTGTCTGTCTGTCTGTTATGTCTGTCTGTCTGTTATATGTCTGTCTGTCTGTCTGTTATGTGTCTGTTATCTCTCTCTTATGTCTGTCTGTTGTCTGCCTGTCTGTTATCTGCCTGTCTGTCTGTTATCTCTCTCTATCAGTCTGTCTGTTATCTGTCTGTTATATGTCTGATATATGTCTGTCTGTCTGTTATATGTCTGTCTGATATATGTCTGTCTGTTATCTGTCTGTCTGTCTGTTACCTGTCTGTCTGTCTGTGTTATCTGTTATATGTCTGTATATGTCTGTTATTGTCTGTCTGTTATTGTCTGTATATGTCTGTTATATGTCTGTCTGTCTGTATATGTCTGTCTGTCTGTCTATCTGTCTGTCAATGTCTGTCTGTTATCTGTCTGTCTGTTGTCTGTCTATATCTGTCTGTTATTGTCGTCTGTATATGTCTGTTATGTCTGTCTGTATGTTATATGTCTGTCTGTCTGTTATCTGTCTGTCTGTTATATGTCTCTCTGTTATATGTCTGTCTCTGTCTGTTATCTGTCTGTCTGTTATCTGTCTGTCTGTTATCTGTCTGTCTGTCTGTCTATCTATATGTCTGTTTGTCTGTCTGTTATGTCGGTTGTCTGTTATCTGTCTGTCTGTCTGTCTGTTGTCTGTCTGTTATATGTCTGTCTGTTATCTGTCTGTCTGTCTGTTATCTCTCTCTATCAGTCTGTCTGTTATCTGTCTGTCTGTTATATGTCTGTCTGTCTGTCGCCTGTTATCTGTCTGTTATGTCTGTCTGTCTGTCTGTCTGTTGTCTGTCTGTTATCTCTGTTATCTCTCTCTATCAGTCTTCTATCTGTTATCTGACTGTCTGTTATCTGTCTGTTATCTGTTTATTATTGTCTGTCTGTTATCTGTCTGTCTGTCTATCTGTCTATCTTTCTGTCTGTCTGCTTATCTGTCTATTATCAGTCTGTCGTATGTCGTCTGTTTATCTGTCCTGTCTGTATATCTTTCTGTTTGTCTGTTATCTGTCTGTCTGTTATATGTATGTCTGTTAATCTATCTATCTATCTTCTATCTCTATCTATCTGACTATCCTATCTATCTATCTATCTATCTATCTATCTGTCTGATCTGTCTGTCTGTCTGTCTCTATATCTATCTATTTGGATAGATTTTTTTCTGCTCCTCCTCCTGGACACGATGCAGACGCTGATAATATATATATGATATATATATATATATATATA
>JACRUU010000027.1:28364658-28369658 GCA_030449085.1 Kryptopterus vitreolus | reverse complement strand
CACCTGCTTTAGCTTCGCTCGAACCTCAACGCGGAGGATCAAACGATTCCTCAGAATCAAACGACTCCTCAGCAGAATCAAGTCAATCTTCAGAGGAATCAAACTGTTCCTCAGAACCATCAAACGATTCCTAGGGATCATCAAACGATTCCTCAGAAGAATCAAACAAATCCTCAGAAGAATCAAACAAATCCTCAGAAGAATCAAACGACTCCTCAGAAGAATCAAACGACTCCTCAGAAGAATCAAATCAATCTTCAGAGGAATCAAACTGAGCAAACATCGTTTCCTCAGAACCATCAAACGATTCCTATGGATCATCAAACGATTCCTATGGATGATCAAATGATTCCTCAGAAGAATCAAATGACTCCTCAGAAGAATCAAGTCAATCTTCAGAGGAATCAAACTATTCCTCAGAACCATCAAACGATTCCTAGGGATGATCAAATGATTCCTCAGAAGAATCAAACAACTCCTCAGAAGAATCAAACGACTCCTCAGAAGAATCAAGTCAATCTTCAGAGGAATCAAACTGTTCCTCAGAACCATCAAACGATTCCTAGGATCATCAAACGATTCCTATGGATGATCAAACGATTCCTCAGAAGAATCAAATGACTCCTCAGAAGAATCAAATCAATCTTTAGAGGAATCAAACTGTTCCTCAGAACCATCAAACGATTCCTAGGGATGATCAAATGATTCCTCAGAAGAATCAAACAACTCCTCAGAAGAATCAAACGATTCCTCAGAACCATCAAACGATTCCTGAGAATGATCAGAATTCCTCAGAACGATCATATCTATCTATCTATCTATCTATCTATCTATCTATCTATCTATCTATCTATCTATCTATCTATCTATCTATCTAACTATCTTTACAATTGTCTATCCATTAATCCATCCATCCATCCATTTATTTTTCTATCAAAACCATCTTTATCTGCTGATCCATCCATCCATCCAGACATTTATCTGTCCATCCGTCCATGCATATAACCATACATCCATTCGTCCATATATCTGTCCATCCATCCATCCATTCATGCATCAGTCTATATAACCATCCACCCATTCATCCGCCCATACCCCCATCCAATAATCCATCCATCCAGAGATATCTGTCCATCCATCCATGCATTCATCCATTCATCCATCCATCTAACCATCCATTCATCAATCCATGCATCCATCCAGACATTTATTTTTCCATCCATCCATGCATATAACCATCCATCTATTCATCCCATCCATCCATCCATTCATCCGAAATTCTTTTCCTCCATCCATCCATCCATAACCCGCCCCATCCATCCATCCAATAATCCATCCATCCAGAGACCACCCATCATCATTCCATCATGACAACCATCCACCATCATTCATCCATCCATGTCCATCACATCTCTATTCTTCATCCATATCAGCCATCCATCCATCCATCATCCATCAGTCCATAACCATCCATCATCCCACCCATCCTCCCATCATCATCCATCCATCCAGAGATTTATCTGTCCATCCATCCATGCATTCATCCATTCATCCATCCATTTAACCATCCATCCATTCATCAATCCATGCATCCATCCAGACATTTATCTTTCCATCCATCCATGCATATAACCATCCATCTATTCGTCCATACATCCATCTATTTGTCCATACATCCATCTATTTGTCCATCCATCCGTCCATCCATCCATCCATCCATACATCCGTCCATATAACCATCCACCCAATCATCCATCCATGCACCCATCCAATAATCCATCCATCCATTCATCCATCCAGACATTTATCTGTCCATCCATCCATGCATATAACCATACATCTATTCGTCCATACATCCATCTATTCGTCCATACAACCATCCACCCAATCATCCATCCATGCACCCATCCATTCATCCATCCAGACATTTATCTGTCCATCCATATAACCATCCATCCATATAACCATTTACAGAAGCCTCACACTGGAGACTCCTTCCATCGAACTACATGAAATCCGCTGCTGAACATCACATGACATGGAGACGAGTTGGAGGTGAAAAGCGTGCGATTTTGGTGTGCAGGTCTGAAGGTGGCGCTGCTGAGCCGCCCGTGATGTGAGTGACATGGAGAAGAGAACGGTCTCAGCGCTACAATAGCAGCTTTATCTGCGCCGTTTCCATGGACACCGGAGCGCCACGTCGGGTGGGCGGAGCTACAGCATGACGCATGTTCCACTCCGAGCCGGGATCAAACTTTGTCTCTTCCCAGCATGCATTGTACACAAAGCCCTGATTTATATTCACGAGCAGAACTATTGGCACCCTTTAATAGAACAAGTGAATGTAATTACTTGTGGCAAAAGTTTTGGCGCCCCTTAAAGAAGCTTATTAAATCAATTCATATTCGTATAAAAGATAAAAAGATATAAAAAAGATATATCTATCTATCTATCCATCCATCCATCCATCCATCCATCCATCTATCTATCTGTCCGTATTTATATCTATTTATTCATCCATCCATCCATCCATCCATCCATCAATACATCTTTCTATCTATCTATCTATCTATCTATCTATCTATCTATCTATCTATCCATCCATCCATCCATCCATCCATCCATCTATCTATCTATCTATCTATCCATCCATCCATCCATCCATCTATCTATCTATCTGTCCGTATTTCTATCTATTTATTCATCCATCCATCCATCAATCTATCTATCTATCTATCTATCTATCTATCTATCTATCTATCTATCTATCTATCTATCTATCTATCTATCTATCTATCTATCTGTCCGTATTTCTATCTATTTATTCATCCATCCATCCATCAATATATCTATCTATCTATCTATCTATCTATCTATCTATCTATCTATCTATCTATCTATCTATCTATCTATCTGTCGTATCTATCTATTATCATCCATCCATCCATCTGTCATATCTATCTATCTATCTATCTATCTATCTATCTATCTACTATCATCTATCTATCTATCTATCTATCTATCTATCTATCTATCTATCTATCTATCTGTCCATCTGTCCGTATTTCTATCTATTTATTCATCCATCCATCCATCCATCCATCAATACATCTATCTATCTATCTATCTATCTATCTATCTATCCATCCATCCATCCATCCATCCATCCATCCATCCATCTATCTATCTATCTGTCCGTATTTATATCTATTTATTCATCCATCCATCCATCCATCCATCCATCAATACATCTTTCTATCTATCTATCTATCTATCTATCTATCTATCTATCCATCCATCCATCCATCCATCCATCCATCCATCTATCTATCTATCTATCTATCTATCTATCTATCTATCTATCTATCCATCTCTATCCATCCATCCATCTATCTATCTGTCCGTATTTCTATCTATTTATTCATCCATCCATCCATCAATACATCTATCTATCTATCTATCTATCTATCTATCTATCTATCTATCTATCTATCTATCCATCCATCCATCTATCTATCTGTCCGGCTGTCCGTATTTCTATCTATTTATCCATCCAGCATCCGTCCATCCATCCATCAATACATCTATCTAATTTATCTATTTGTCTGTCTGTCTGTTATCTATCTATCTATCTATCTATCTATCTATCTATCTATCTATCTATCTATCTATCAATCTATCTATCTATCTATCTATCTATCTATCTATCTATACTATCTATCTATCTATCTATCCATCTGTCCATTTATCCATCCATCCATCTATCTATCTGTCTATCTAGCTTTACAAATGTTTACCCATTAATCCATCCATTTATTTTTCTATCAAAACACCTATCTTTACCTCCATCCATCCATCAATCCAGACATTTATCTCTTCATCCATCCATCCATCCATCTAGTGAAATTTAACTTATCTCTTTTCGTTCTTCCTTACATATCTTTTAATTTGTCTGTTCTCTTTCTTTCTTTCTTTCTTTCTTTTTTATCTTCACCCAATTCTTCATCCATCCATCCACCCATTCGTTAATCACTCCATTATTGTCCGTCTGTCCATCAACCTGTTCATCTAACTGTACACCTGTCCATCTGTTCATCCTTCCTTCCAGACGTCTCTCTGTCAATATTCATCTGATCGTCCGTCCAACCAATTCAAATGTATCCCACTATCTCACTATTTATCCATTCGCCCAGCTTCCTATCCCTCCATCCATCCATCCCTCCATCCACAAATCCACACGCACACAAAAAAATGAGTGTTTTAAAAAAAATGTTCTTTCAAATCTTTGCTGTGTATAAAGTCATGTGACGCGGGAGGATTAGTGTTCCTGCTCTCTGTACGGAATCTAATATTATAAACCTGATCCGGAAACACGTCTCCCGTCAGCGCGCCGCTTTTTATTCTTCCTTTTCTCCAATTTGGAACCTTTCAGCTGTGAGCACTTAATATCACTCGGGCCTCAGACAATGCGCTTTCACGGTCACTAATCCGCAGTGATATAAGACCAAACACGGTCGTACGGAGCGGCGAGCTGCTCGCTAGCGATCCGAGAGGAAAAAAGGAGGAGGAAGGAAGGAAGGAAGGAAGGAAGGAAAGAAAGAAAGAGAAAGCGCGGCGGCAGCAGAAGCAGCAGTCGGGAACTCTTAATTAACTTTGTCACAAAGTCATTCTCGGAGTGGATTAGCCTCGGAGTGCCTCGTTAAGGCCCTTTGCTTATTTGTGCGAAAGTCACAGAGGGGATGTGGCTCGATTCCCTCTGCACACAAATCCATGAGTATCGCTCCTCACACACACACACACACACACACACACACACACACACACACTCAGAGACACAACAATGGCGCATAAGCTAAGTGACACATGAATTAACGACACACTCCGTTTCTGTCACGCTTCTTTCGGCCATCGAGGCTGTCATACCGAGCGAGAGGAGCGACTCGGGGAGAATTACTCCATTAACGACTTGTCCGTCTCTCTCTCTCCCACACACACACACA
>JACRUU010000027.1:28339658-28359658 GCA_030449085.1 Kryptopterus vitreolus | reverse complement strand
CCTCTTCCTCATTTTCATTTTCCTTTATTTATTCAGAAGAAAGAAAGAACATGACAGATAGATAGATAGAGAGATAGATAGATAGATAGACAGACAGACAGATAGACAGACAGACAGATAGACAGATAGACGACGGTACGTATAGATAGATAGATAGACTGTAGAAGGGGTAAATTGCAGGTTTTCTGTCCCCTGAAAGCCCTTGCCTTGTGTGCAAAAGGAAAAGGAGAAGAAAGGAAAGCTGCAGTTGATGCAGTGAATAAAAGTGAGTTTCGGCCACCAGGGGGCGCTCTGTGTTATTGATTAATTGAGTTCATATTCATAAAGTGCAGTGTTTCTCACCCTTGTCATGATCTGAGCCGCCACAGTGTTGGAGAGAAGCTCCTTCATTAATCACCACATGGTTCGCGTGCCGTAGTGGCCTGTTATTTCTGTTTATTTATTTATTTATTTCCTCGTCGCCAAGATCGCCGCTTTTTGTTTTTTTTCCCCCATAAATTCGCTTCACGCTCTTTATGCTGCAGCCGACGCACGCAGTCCCGCCCCCCCCTCATACACCCCCATACGCCACCCCCGACACCCACCCCTAACCCCCAACACCCCCATACACCCTCATACGTCCCCCCCCCCCATACACCCCCCATACACCCCTCATACACCCCCATACAACCCCCCCATACACCGTGGCCCCCCCCCCATTCCACCCCCCCATACACCCCTCATAACCACCCCCACCCCATACCCCTCCTACACCCCCATACACCCCCATAAGCCCATACACCCCTCATACGTCCCCCCATACCACCCCTCATACCACCCCCATACACACCCCCATACACCCCATCCCCTACACCCCCCATACACCCCTCATACGTCCCCCATTACACCCCTCATACCCCCGTTACGTCACCCCCACTACCCCCCATACACCCCCCATACACCCCCATACCCCCCCCCCAACCCCCCATACACCCCCATACACCCCCCCATACACCCCTCATACGTACACCCCCCATACACCCCCGACCCTAGTCCCCCCCCATACACCCCCCCATACCCCCATACACCCCCACCCACCCCCATACACACCCCCCATACACCCCCATACATACCCCCATACACCCCCCATACCCCCCACCACCCCCCATACACCCCCATACACCACCCCCCCACCCCCAGTACACCCCATACCCATACATCCACCCCCATACACCCCCCATTTACACCCCCATACACCCCCCATACACCCCCATACCACCCCATACACCCATACCATACCCCCCATACACCCCCATTACCCCCCATTACAACCCCTCATACACCCCCATAAACCCCCATACACCAGACACCCCCATACACCCCCATACACCCCCCATCCCCCCCATACACCCCCTACGCCCACACCCATTAAACCCCATACACCCCATACACCCCCCATACACCCCCATACACATACCCCCATACACCCCCATACACCCCCCATACACCCCATATACGTTCACCCCCCATACACCCCCCCATATACACCCCCAGACCCCACATTTACACCCACCCCATACGTCACCCCCCACCCCCATACCGCCCAACCCCCATAGCACCCCCAACATACACCCCCATACACCACCCCATACTACCCCCCATACCCCCTCATACCCCCCATACACCCCCATACATCACCTCTCATACATCCCCCAACACCCCCCCATACACCCCTCATACGTCCCCCCCCCCATACACCCCCCCCATACATCCCCCCCCATACACACCCCCCCATCGGACAAGTTCTACCTGATCCAGGGTCAGTGGTCAGTGGTGTTGATGATGATTGATGATGATGGTGATGATGATGAATGGTGATGATGATGATAATGATGGTTGATTAAGGTGATGATGATGAAGGTGTTATGTTGATGACGAAGGTGATAATGATGATGATGATGTGATGATGATGTGATGATGATGATGATGATGATGATGATGAATGATGATGATGATATGAGGTGATGATGATGATCATGGTGATAAGGTGATGATGATGGTGATGATGATATGATGATGATGATGATGTGATGATGGTGATGATGATGATGATGATGATGATGATGATGATGATGATGATGATGATGATGATGATGATGATGAGCTGGCTGATGAAGGTTGATGATGATGGTGCTGATGATGATTTGATGATGATGATGATGATGATGATGATGATGATGATGTTTGATGATGATGATGATGATAAAGGTGATGATGATGAAGGTGATGATGATGATGATGATGATGATGATGATGATGAAGGTGATGATGGTGATGATGAAAGGTGATGATGGTGATGATGAGATGTGATGGTGATGATGATGACGTTGGTGATGATGATGATGATGATAATGAAGGTGATGATGATGATGATGATGATGTTGATGATGATGATGATGATGATGAAGGTGATGATGTTGATGATGATGGTGGTGATTCTAATGGGGATGGTGATGATGTGATGATGATGAAGGGGATGAGAAAGAAAGAAAGAAAGAAAAAAAACATACATTAATTACAAGAAAGAGACACACACACACACACACACACACACACACACACACACACACACACACACACACACACTAGAAAACTCCTTCCACAGTTAAGGATGGAAACAATTTCACACCGTTATTGAAAATCATTGTTTGAAACGATCCGGATTGTAAAATGCGCCTGTGTGTTTTTGCGTAGCGTGATGGAGCGCGCGTGTGTGTGTGTGTGTGTGTGTGTGTGTGTGTGTGTGTGTGTGTGCGGGAACGTCGCAGTGTTTACACACACACACACAACACACACACACACACACACACAGCGGAAACACATATCGGTGAACATCGTGCTTGACTTGAGGTTTACGTCTGATGTAAAGTTTGTGTTTATGTGGTTTTGATGTATTAAGGATTTATAAAGAGTGACTCGGATCGTCGCGTTCCACCTTCACACGGATCCGATTTAACCAGGAATATATTGGAGAGAAAATTCCGAGTTGGAGGATTGTTCATGTGAAACGCGGCCCTTTGGCGATTTGGCGCCGAACTCCACATTTCCATAACCGGCTCTCGGAGCCTATTAAGTGCCTGTAAGCCAGACTGGCACTCGTGGCCTTTCCCCGGCGATCCGATCCACCGGGAGCCCGGAATAATGAGGCCATATGTTGGCCGTCCTCGCCGCACTGCACTTGACGCCTCGATGCCAGGAGCGACTCGGCTCTCGCGCTCGCCAGCACCCCGACACCCCCACCGGCAGACACGGAGGTCCGGATCATCGCGGGCACGCGAGCACGAGCGGGCCCGGATCCTCGCGCTCGTCAGGCTAATGAGGCTTGATTTGGCGGCGCGTTTCGGGCGATGGGCTCGGAACCAGGAGCGCGCGGAGCAGGAGAAAAGGACAGCGAGAGATAAATATAGCGCGCACAAGCAGACAGACTCAGACTCGCCGCGTTTTATTTTTGGACCGGGTTGCTGCTCAGGTGTGTTCGTTAAGCTGGCGAACGTCTGGATCAGACGGAGAGGAAGCGATCCCGCGGGAACGCTGACGCACAGAGACGAGCGTTTTACACCGGGAGCGAGCGTTCACACGCGCAGACCAGGAAATCTACCATAATCACATCAAAGGAGGGAAAGAAACGAGGAAGTGTTTATCCACCCGCAGGAATTCTGCTTCCCTCTCTCTCTCTCTTTATTTATTATTTATATTTATATTATATTATATTATATTTATATTTATATTTATATTTATATTTATATATACACGCATACGGTCTCGTCTCTTCACGTCTCTCTTTCCACACATGTGTTGTTTGTCGTCAACATGTTGGTAATGTGTACAAAATAAACAAAAAACCCGCCTCTTCTTATATCACCCATATATACTGTAGATAGACGGGACGGACAGATAGATAGATGGGTGATAGATAGATAGATAGATAGATAGATAGATAGATAGATAGATAGAGATAGATAGGATGGATGGATGGGTGATCTGGTATAGGTGGATGGATGAGTAGAGGATAGAGGATGGATAGATGGATGGAGGATGAGATGGATGAGATGAGATGGATGGTAGATGGATAGGATAGATAGATATGGGATAGATGGGTGGATGGGGGGATCTATAGATGGAAAGGTAGATGGATAGATAGATAGATGGATGGAGGGATATGGATGGATGGATGAAGATGGGGGGAATGGGGGGAAGTTAGATGGGAAGGTAGATGGATAGATGATGGATGGATGGATGGATATTTTTATTAAGATGATATGAATTTATTGTTATTTATTATTGGCAGTATTATTATTTATGATTATTAATATTATTATTATTAATATTATGATAATATAGTTATCGTTAGTATGTTATTATTATTATTATCGTTTATTATTATTATTATATCGTTATTATTATTATTATTATTATTATTATTATACGATATTATTATTATTATTATTATTTATTATTATTATTATTATTATTATCGTTATTATATATTATTATTATTATTATTATTATCATGATTATTATTATTCGTTATTATTATTCGTTATTATTATTATTTATTATTATTATTATTATTATTATTATTATTATTATTATTATTGTTATTTATTATTATATTATTATTATTATTATTATTCATTATTATTGTTATTATTATTATATTATTATTATGTTATTATTATTATATATTATTATGTATTATTATTATTATTATTATTATTATATTATTATTATTATTATTATTGTTATTATTATCTTATTAATTATTATTATTATTATTTATTATTAATTATATTATTATTATTAGTTATTATTATATGTTATTTATTATTATTATTATCATTTTTAGTAGTATTATATATTATTATTATTATCGTTATTATCTATTTATTATTATTATTATTATTATTATTATTATTATTATTATTATATTATTATTATATTATTATTATTATTATTGCTATTATTATTCGTTATTAGTTATGATTATGATTATTATGATTATTATTTAGTATTATTTAATTATTATTATTATTATTTTATTATTATTATTATGATTATGATTATGATTAGATATCAGATCTTGTTCTTGTAGCTGAACTTCACCCTGAACTTCTGCGTCTGTGGGAATAATTGAGACGCGGTTAGAAATTGCCCCTCCCCCCCAACACACACACACACACACACACACACACACAACACCCCCCCCCCACACCACACACACACACACACACACACACACACACATTTGTGGAGTTTATCTTGTGTGTAACGTACAGAGATCTAATCAGGAAGATAAGAGGTGGTAATTCGCAGCTAAAGCGCGGATTATAATGGAGATTAGAGGATCCGGATGAGACGTTTCCTCTGTGAGGCGTGAAAATATCCTGAGACTGTGTGTTCTTTTCCAGTGCGACTGGAGTTCACGTTCAGAGAGAGAAAAAGAGGAAAGAAAGAGAGAGCGAGGGACAGACGGAGGGAGGGAGAGATGGACGGAGGAGGGAGGAGTGAGAGACTCGGAGTCTCTGTAGAATACTTTGCCTTACTGTTTCAGTTTCCTGATCAAGTGGTGGTGTGTGTGTGTGTGCTGTTGTGTGTGTGTGTGTGTGTGTGTGTGTGTGTGTGTGTGTGGTGTGAGATAAAGAGAGAGAAAGGAAACGAAAGGAAAAAGGACAGAGGATCCCCGGAGGATTCTCCTTCTTCTTCTCCTCCCAAATTCTTTTGCAGCGCTCGCTTTAAGCTGCCGTCCCGCACCTCAGCATTCCGGACTTCCGTCTCTTCCGTCGTCCCAGCGAACCTTCATCCATCCATCTTCTAGCGCTTTATCCGATCTTCCCTCGGGTCACGGGGAGTCTGTGTCTATCTCAGGGCGTCTATGGGTATTAAGGCAGGATACACCCTGGATGGAATGCCAACCCATCACACACACACACACACACACACACATTCATACACTAGGGACAATTTTCCAAGGTGCCAATCAACCTACCGTGCATGTTTTTGGACCAGGGGAGGAAACCAGGAGAACCGGAGAAAAAACCCCTGAAGCACGGGAGAACATGCAAACTCCACACACACATGGCCGGAGGGAATCGAACCCGGTACCCTGGCGGTGTGAGGCGAACGTGGTAACCACTAAACCACCGTGTCCTCGTATTCCCAGCGCACCTGCGGCACGGAAATTTATAGTCACGAGGAAACTGTCGGAGAATTAGCGACCGTTCCGAAAAATGTCTTTCTTTCTATTTCTTCTTTCTTTATATTTATCTCTCTCTCTATATTTAGCATCATTATTTATTACGCTCTATATTTAGTGTCTTTCATCTATCTATCGCTTTAATTTTTTCATTCTATTCTCTATGTATTTCATTATTTTCTATTCTCTTCTCTCTATCTCTCTCTTTTCTCTCATCTTTCTATCTCTCTTTCATCTCTCTCGCCTTCTCTCTATAATTCTTTCTTTCTATTTCTCCTCTCTCTCTTTCTCTGTCTTTTCTCTCTCATTCTTTCTTTCTATCGTATTTCTTTCTTTCATTCTTTATCTCTCCTCTATCTATTTAGCTATTCTTATCCTCTATATATCTCTCTCTCTTCTTTTTTCTCTCTCTCTCTACGCTTTCATTCTTTCTTTCTCTCTCTTTATTTCTTTCTTTCATTCTTTCTTTCTCTCTCTCTTTCTCTCCCCCTCTCTCTATCTCTCTTTCTCTCTCTCTTCTTGCTTTCTTTTTTGCTTTCTTTTCATGTAAAGGGGATTCATGTGATGTGTGTGTGTGTGTAAGTGTGTGTAAGTGTAAGTGTGTGTAAGTGTGTGTAAAAGTGTGTGTGTGGTGTGTGTGTGTGTGTGTGTGTTGTAAGTGTGTGTGAGTGTGTGTGAGTGTGTGTGTTTGGGGTGGTGGGGGGGTGAATGAAAAATAACCTTATGTAATCTTGGTGTGTTAGACTTGGTTCCTTCATCCCACACAGCGTTTAATGAAAGTCTCGCTCCGAGTCTGAGAGACGCATCAGGTGGAAAACACGCGAGAACGTAACGAGTGGGAAAAGAAAAAAAACACCAGCGCTAACCTGGTCAGGTACGCGCGATTCCTCTCGCTAGTTAGCATGGACACGATGTTAGCGTTAGACGGTTTTTCTAATGCACAAAAAATATAAATAAATTAAATAAATAAATAAAAAATTTAAATAAATAAATATAATATAACTTGCCGGTGCTGGAACGAAAGCTAATCTGATAAGCGATGCTAAAATAATGACGAAGCTAACGTAGCACAAGTTATGGAGGAGCGACCAGCAAGAACATGACGCGATGATGATGATGATGGTGGTGTGACGTAGAGGAGGCTCAGGATGATGATGAAGATGATGATGGTGTGACGTGGAGGAGGATGATGATGATGATGATGAAGAAGGAGAAGATGATGATGATGATGATGATGAGATGATGGTGAAATGATGAGATGATGATGAGATGATGATATGATGATGATGAGATTATGATGAGATTATGATGAGATGAGATGATGATGAGATGATGATGATGATGATGATGATTGATGATGATGGTTTGTGACGGGGAGGCGGAGGTCAGGATGATGATGATGATGAAGATGTGATGATGATGATGATGATGTGGTGGTGATGATGATGATGAAGATGAGGAGGATGATGATGATGATGATGATGGTGTGACGTGGAGGAGGTGGAGTGAGGATGATGATGATGATGATGATTTGATGATGATGGGTTTGGGTGACGTTGGAAGGAGGATGATGATGATGATGATGATGATGGTTGGGACGTGGAGGAGGATGATGATGATGATGATGATGATGATGGTGTGACGTGGAGGAGGTGGAGGATGATGATGATGATGATAATGCTGATGGTTTGTGACGTGGGAGGCCCAGGAGATTGATGATGATGATGATGGTGGTGATGGGGATGAGGGTGGTGATGGGGGGGGGGAGGATGATGATGATGATGATGATGATGATGATGTGTGACGTGGAGGAGGTGGAGGAGGATGATGATGATGATGATTGATGATGATGTGATGGAGGGGAGGTGTAGGAGGGGAGGATGAGATGGAGGAGAAGATTGATGTGATGATTGATGGTGTGACGTGGAGAGGTCAGGATGATGTGATGATGATGATGATTGAGTGTTGGGGGGGGGGGACGTTTGGAGGAGGTGGGGATGATGATGATGATGATGAAGAAGAAGAAGATGATGATGATGATGATGGTGTGACGTGGAGGAGGTGGAGGATGAGATGGAGGAGAAGATGATGATGATGATGATGGTGTGAGTGGAGGAGGGGAGGAGGATGTGATGCTGATGATTTGATGATGGTTTGTGACGTGGAGGAGGATGGATGATGATGATGTGATGATGATGGTTGTGCGTGGAGGAGGTGGAGGATTGATGATAATGATGAGTGGAGGAGGCTAGGTATGATGATGGTGATGGTGTGACGTGGAGGAGGTGGAGGAGGATGATGATGATGATGATGATTGCTGATGATGATGGTGACGTGGAGGAGGTGGAGGAGGATGATGATGATGATAATGATGATGATGGTGTGAATGGGATGAGGATTTGTCATGTTCTGATCGTTATAATGACGCATGACCTGCACATCTGCACTGCTTAATTCTCAAATCCGATCTCAAATCCTCCAATAACATAATAATAATAAAATACAATAACAACAATAATAATAATAATAAGGAGAATGTAACAGTAGCGTAACGGCTTGCGTGTGAATGTTGCCGTTACGCTCTCGTGGTAGCGAGGTGTGAAGTCTGAGGTTTGGCGGCGGCGTCTCGACCCCGACACGCTCCGTGACATCAGAATAAATTGTGAAGGCGCGAGTCGTTCCGCTTCAAGGACGGATTCGACCCAATTTCTGTTTGAAGCGCTTTTGATTGGGAGTTTAAAAGGCTGTTTGAAGCGCACGCGCGTGTGTGTGTGTGTGTGTGTGTGTGTGTGTGCTTGTGTTTGTGTGTGTGTGTGTGTGTGTGTGCGTGTGTGTGTGTGTGTGTGTGTGCGCACTCGGCCCGGAACCCCGAGGGCCGGACGCGCGACGCGTCTGGAATTCTGTCATTTCAGCCAAGGTTATGTTCTTCTGAACCGCACATCTGCATTGCTAATGGAGCGCCAGGGCCGTGTCAGGAGTCGCGGCCGCTTTGTTTCCGTCCCGCTGAGAACAGAGATGCCTGAGACACAGAGACTTGAGACCCAGAGACTTAAGACCTGAGACGCAGAGACGCCTGAGACGCAGAGACGCTTGAGACACAGAGACGCCTGAGACGCAGAGACGCCTGAGACGCTTGAGACACAGCAACGCCTGAGACACAGAGACGCCTGAGACACTGAGACGCTTGAGACACAGAGACGCCTGAGACGCAGAGACGCTTGAGACACAGAGACGCCTGAGACACAGAGACGCCTGAGACGCTTGAGACACAAAGACGCCTGAGACGCCTGAGACGCAGAGACGCTTGAAACACTGAGACGCATAGACGCCTGAGACGCTTGAGACACAGAGACGCCTGAGACGCAGAGACGCCTGAGACGCAGAGACGCTTGAGACACAGAGACGCCTGAGACGCAGAGACGCTTGAGACACAGAGATGCCTGAGACGCAGAGACGCTTGAAACACTGAGACGCATAGACGCCTGAGACGCAGAGACGCTTGACACACAGATATGCCTGAGACGCAGAGACGCTTGAGACACAGAGACGCAGAGACACTTGAGACGCCTGAGACACAGAGACGCCTGAGACACAGAGACGCCTGAGACACAGAGACGCTTGAGACACAGAGACGCCTGAGACGAAGAGACACTGAGACGCAGAGACGCAGAGACGCCTGAGACGCAGAGACGTCGAATGCCGCCGCCGCCAGATCACAGATTATTGCCTGTTCGGCGAACGTTAACAAAACCCGGACCTGCGGTTAAAATCCTGCCGTGTTTACGAGCCTCGTTACGGCGCATTTAAACACGTTCCTAGAAAATCCCTCCATCATTTCTTGGAAATGAAACGATTTTAAGGAGGTTTAAAAATATAAATAATATTGAACTATTTCTAAATTTTTTTTGTTTGTATCAAATCTTTAAAAAATGTACAAATAAAGAATTATAAAAATGCAAAAATACATTTTTTTAATGTAAAAAAAAAAAAACTGTCAGCATTTTAAAATTTTATTTTTTTTCCATATTTTAAAAATTAGGAAAGAATAAAAAAAACAAACAAACAAGAATTATAATTTTACTGATGTTTATATATTGGGAAAAAAAGAGTAAATAAATAAAGATTTTAATGTAATGTGGGTTTTTATATATTTCTTTACAAGTTTATTATTTACATAATGTATTAAATAAGGGGTAAATAAAAATGTCATAATTGATCATTGTTAATTTGAACATCTTTAAGGAATTATTTATTCTGAGCTTTAAATAATGCCTATATATATATATAATATAGATATATAATATATATATATATAGAAGATAAAACGAAAAAAATATATTTAAAAAACTATAATTTAAAAAATTACAAAATGTATCAATTAAAAAAGAAAAAAATAGAATTTTTTTCACTATAAAATAATTCTAGAAAAATGTTACTCAGTCATTATGTACTGTTATTTGTAGGGGAATAAATAAATAAATAAATAAAAAATATATATATACTATACTATATATATATATATATATAGGCATTATTTAAAGCTCAGAATAAATAATTCCTTAAAGATGTTCAAATTAACAATGATCAATTATGACATTTTTATTTACCCCTTATTTAATACATTATGTAAATAATAAACTTGTAAAGAAATATATAAAAACCCACATTACATTAAAATCTTTATTTATTTACTCTTTTTTTTCCGAGATTTGAATTTGCTCACAATGCTTGTACAGATAGAGCACGGTGGTTTAGTGGTTATCACGTTCGCCTCACACCGCCAGGGTCCGGGTTCGATTCCCGTCTCGGCCATGTGTGTGTGTGAGTTTGTGCATGTTCTCCCCGTGCCTCAGGGGGTTTTTCTCCGGGTTCTCCGGTTTCCCCCCGGTCCAAAACATGCACGGTACAGGTTGATTGTACCTTGGAAAATGTCCTAGTGTGTGAATGTGTGTGTGTGTGTCCTGCGATGGGTTGGCATTCCATCCAAGGTGTATCCTGCCTTAATGCCATAGACGCCTGAGATAGACACAGACTCCCCGTGACCCGAGAAGATCGGATAAAGCGGTAGAAGATGAATGAATGAATGAATGCTTGTACAGAATGCAGGTCAGAGTGGAGCAGAACTCGATCCTCTTGTGAATAATGTGACCATTTGCGTCAAAGCGTTCGGCCACAAAATACAGTCATTGTGTGAAAAGTGCAGCGTTGGGGTTTAAATTAGACCTGTGGAATTCTTCTCGCCTTTATAATGGACATGCGCAGGAAAGGAAAAAAAAAGAAAAAAATAAAACCAGACGGAAAAAAAACAGCATGTGGTTGATTTTTCTTTCTTTCTTTCTTTCTTTTTGTTTTTTTCTTCTCTGATCTCATCAGCGGCTGTAAGAAATATAAATCTCCCCGGACGTGGAAATGTCCTGCACTGGAAATGCTGTAGCGCTGTTCTGCGATTAGGCGTTTTTCATTTAGCTGACACCTCCTATACGGGCACTCGGAGTGGCATACATTTGTTTCACCGCTGTCAGCAATTGATCTTTCTCTCTCCCTCTCTCTCTCTCTCTCTCTTTCTCTCTTTCTGTTTTCCTTTCCGTCTTTGCCCTCAAGACAAATGTGCTCCACTTTCGGAGGGTCTCTCGCTTCGCCCCGCAGCGCTTCACACACTTCTCGCCGCTTCCTTTGAAATATCAAACAAGACTCCTCTGGATCTCTCGCTACGAGTGTGTGTGTGTGTGTCTCCCGTGCACAAACACACACAGGACCGAGCAAGGCCACGGGAAGAGAGCGGCATTAAAGAAAACAAACACACACGGATGTAAGAGAGAGAGAGAGAGAGAGAATTTAATATAAATATATAATAAATATATAAATATTTGTGTTTCTCGGAAATCTGTTGTTACTACATTACACTGCAGGTGGGTGAAATAACGCCCTGGGGCCACATCCGGGGGCCCCTCGGTCCTTTTAAGCCGTCCGGGCCATAAATCAAATCATAGCATAATTATAACCGCATTCATTTCACCACCAGATGGCGCATTGGGCACAGTGATTCAATGCGTATTAACATAATGTCTTTTATATGTTTACGTTTGATACGTATGCGTCTGGTGCTGGCCCGGCCCCGTCTGTCAATGTGGCCCCTGAGCCGGAAAAATTTTGCCCCCCCCCAGCCTGGTCCGTTTAATATTTAGCGCTGACTCCAAAATGCTAGCTCGTTCTGAGAGATGAGTGTTTAGACACCAAAAACCCGTTTTTGGGGCCAGCGACGCACGTGGCATCATCAAATTATCCGTGCCGCACACCCGACTCCGACCTCCCGTCAATGTCATGTTGTACATATCGATCGAGTTAATGGAGTCAACGCACAACAGGTTACCCGTCTAGTCTACGTTATTTTAGCGGAAAATCTTTACTACTAAATTTTTACGTCGCTAAATACACGAGTGAATATGTCCATGTGCAGTCGGGCGAACATGACGGGGCCGAACAGAGGAGAGTCAAAATTCTCCATTCATTCTCTATGTGGTCGGAATGCCGCGGATTTTTCCCAAAATTCCGAACAGGTGTGGGCCGGACTGTGAGGCGCGAAAGATCGGCCCCATTCATTTTCCATGGGGGAAAAGTCCCGCTTTTTGGCCCCAGACGTACCTCAGTGGTTACTGGGCTACTGGTCGGTGGTTGGAGCCCACGGTGTCGCCCTTGAGCAAGGCCCTTATAACCTTCTGTGTGCTCCAGGGGGCGCCGTATCATAGCTGACCCTGCTCTCTTCCGAAAACGCGATGGGATCTGATCGATAATGTATGCAAAATAAATAAATAAATAAACCTTGTCCTTGTGGTTTTTGTCACTGACACTTTTTTCCTCTGCGTCTCCTCTCAGGATTGATTCGGCCCTGATCAACGTCCACTTCACCCGTGATCCGGCTCATCCATCAGCGCTGCCACTCGTCCACACAGAGGACAAACTCCGGAGCTGCCGGAGATCTCGTGCCTTCATTGCCGCCTTCTCAGCCCTGCACCATGAGCGGGAGGGAACGTCGGGTTTGGTGCGGAACGATGGCGTTCGGCGTCGTCTTGCTGGTCCAGTGGGCGGGCGGCTGCCGGGCCATGACGCTGAACTCCGTCCCTTTGCGCCCGGACCCGGACGCGCCGCTCCGAGTCGAGGACGCGGTTCTCCAGAGACACAAGAGGAACTGGGTGTGGAACCAGTTCTTTGTCCTGGAGGAGTACACGGGAGACGATCCGCTCTACGTCGGAAAGGTGAGTCGGAACGTTCCCGAGGCTTTCCGCATTTTTTTTTCCCCGCCAGATTTCCGTAACGGGTGCACGAATTACGAACGACGCTCCTACCGATATGTTTAGCGGCTAGTCCAGGGAAGGGGCTATCACGTTACTATTGAGTTAACAGAGTAAACGCAAGAAACGTTAAATCGTCTAGTCTACGTTTATTTTAGCGGAAAGATTAGGTGGCCATTTTTCTCGATATGCTAACTGAATCCTTACTACAGGTACATCTCGATCGAGTTAATGGAGTCAACGCACAAAAGGTTACCTCGTCTAGTCTACGTTTATTTTAGCGGAAAATATTTACTACTAATATTTATTACGCTGCCATTTTTCTCGATATGACTCAAACGCTAACTGAATCCTTGCTCCAGGTACATTTCGAACGATTTAACGGAGTAAACGCAAGAAACGTTAACTCGTCCAGTCTACGTTTATTTTAGCGCAAAGATTATGTGGCCGTTTTTCTCGATATAACCCAACGCTAATTGAATCCTTGCTACAGGTACATCTCGATCGAGTTAACGGAGTAAACGTTAACTCGTCCAGTCTGCGTTTATTTTAGCGCAAAGATCATGTGGTTATTTTTCTCTATATGACCCAAACGCTAATCGCTAATTGCTAATCGCTAATTGCTAATCGCTAATTGCTAATCGCTAATTGCTAATTGCTAATCGTGCACTTTAAACACACAGGAAAGTGTCACTTGTGACTTTTTCAACTTTGTCAAACCCTCACTGAGAAACCCCGAGACTGTTTCCTCACTTCTTTATTTATTTATTTGTGTTGTTGTTGTTGTTGTTGTCTGGCACATTTTTCAATCCATCCATCACGTCCCTAGCGGAGACTCGGTACGTTCAGACTCCGGCGTGCGGCTTGGGGGTGGGGAGGGGGGGGGGGAGGGGATGCAGCGGCGGGGGGGGGGGGAGTTTTAAAGCTCAGGTACGAGTGGAAGTTATTGTTTCTGACGTCTATATTTGCTGGTTTGACTCGCGCCTCGGGCTCTCCATCACAGCCCGCTCTCCAACCTGAAGTCCGGTGGAAAACAAAAAAATATCGACAAGACGTGTGTGTGTGTGTGTGTGTGTGTGTGTGTGTAGGTGTGTTTTTAATTTTATTGTTGGATAATAAGACTGATCCGGGATTCGATATTTTATTCCTTCAAATAGTTTGTAGTTATAAACGTAAATGAGTATTTAAATATAAATGAAGAGGAAATATGAGGAAGAAAATAGGTGGGAAAAAAAATTAAAGTAAATAAGATAAAATATGAAGTAATTAGGGGCGAAAATGTGGTATTAAAAAAATGGAATAAGAGAAAATGTGAGAAAATACGAAGAAAGAAATGGAAGAAAATATAAGAAAAATAGGGGGTAATTAGTGGGGCACGGTGGCGTAGTGGTTAGCACGTTCGCCTCACACCGCCAGGGTCCGGGTTCGATTCCCGTCTCGGCCATGTGTGTGTGTGGAGTTTGTGCATGTTCTCCCCGTGCCTCAGGGGGTTTTTCTCCGGGTTCTCCGGTTTCCTCCCCCGGTCCAAAAACATGCATGCGGTAGGTTGATTGGCACCTTAAAAAATTGTCCCTAGTGTATGAATGTGTGTGTGTGTGTGTGTGTGTGTGTGTGATGGGTTGCCATTCCATCCAGGGTGTATCCTGCCTTAATGCCCATAGACGCCTGAGATAGACACAGACTCCCCGTGACCCGAGGGAAGATCGGATTTGAAATAAAGCGAAGATGAATGATGAATGGATAGAAGATGAATGGATGAAGATGAATGGGGTAATTAGAGAAAATATAAGCGAATATGAGATAAATAGATTAATTATAAGAATATGAGAAAGAGAGAAAAAAAATGCAAAGTAGGAGAAAATGAGAAGAAAAATAAGTTAAATATAATGATAACGTGCTCGTTAAAAAAAAAAACGAATGAAGTGTATTTAACTGGTGCAGATCAAATAATCATCTGTGAATCGGATAAAAAGAAGAAATACGTTGTGATACGTTTGTCCTGTATTAAAGCTATAAAGGGTTATAACCCGAACACTCCTGACCAATCAGACGAGAGGATCCAGGACGTTGTTGCTTTGTGGTACTGCAGTGTGCGAGTGGTTTTGGTTCAGCATTTTTGTCTTGTGGTTTTTCTTCTGATTGTGAAATGATGTATTTTTTTATATATATTTATATTTATGTATAATTTTCGATGCTTTTCATTTGAGAAATTAGAGACGCTCGTCGTACGTTCAAGTGTGGAGCAACGAATAGATTGGGTTTGTTTATTTATTTATTTATTTTTTTTTTTGTTCTCCATTTTGTCCCTCGTTAACGCAGAGATCCGGTGAAGCGACGACAGGAACATTACATTCACTTTTCTTTTCACTTTTATAATGTGTGATTCAATAACGCGAAGCGAACGGAGGAATTTGGTGAAGCGCTCAGATGAGTGATGGGGGGATGAGGAGTGGTGAGTGGGTGCCTTGGTGTGATGAGATGAGTGATGGGTGATGAGGAGTGGTGAGTGGTGATGAGTTGTGATGAGTGATGATGAGTAATGGTGAGGAGTGATGAGTGATAGTGGGTGATGATTTGTGAGGAGTGAGGAGTGATGATGGGTGGTGATGAGTGATGAGTGGTGATGAGTAGTGATGAGTGGAGTTTTGATGATGTTTGATGATGGGGATGATAAGTGATAATGGGTGATGAGTGATGATAAGTGATGATAAATGATGATGGGGATGATGAGTGATGGGTGGTGATGAGTGATGAGTGATGATCAATGATGTTGGGGATGATGAGTGGTGATGAGTGATGATGCGTGATGATGAGTGATGCGTGATGATGGGTGATGATGAGTGATGATGAGTAGTGATGAGTGATGATGATGATGATGTTGTGATGAGTGGTGATGAGTGATGATGCGTGGTGATGATGATGGTGATGAGTGATGATGATGAGTGATGAGTGGTGATGAGTGATGATGATGAGTGATGATGGGTGATGATGGTGATGGTTTTTTTTTTCCCGTGAATAGTGATGATGAATGATAATGGGTGATGATCAGTGATGATCGGTGATGTGATGAGGGATGATGATGGGTGCTGATGATGCTGGGTGTGATGATGAGTGCTGATGTGGTGATGAGTGTGAGTGATGATGATGTGATGTGAGTGAGTGATGAGTGATGAGTGATGAGGTGATGATTTTCCCGCGGTGGGGTGAGTCAGTGATGATTGTGATGTGTGACTTTTTGGGTGTGAGTGATGAGTGATTTGTGATGGGTGATGAGTGATGAGTGATGGTTGATGGTTGATGAGTGATGGGTGATGAGTGATGATGAATGATAACGGGTGATGATAAGTGATGATAGGTGATGATGAGTGATGATGAGTGGTGATGATGAGTGAGATGATGAGTGATGATGAGTGATGACTGATGATGATGGTGAGGGGGTGTGATTTAAGTGATGATGATGATGATGGATGTGATGAGTGATGATTCGATGATGACGGGTGAGAGTGATGATGAGTGAGTGATGAGTGATGATAATGGAGTGCATGAGTGATGCTGAGTGAGTGATGAGTGTGGTGAGTGATGATGATTGAATATGAGTGATGAGTGATGATGAATGATAACGGGTGATGGTGATGATAAGTGATGATAGGTGATGATGAGTGATGATGAGTGATGATGAGTGTGGTGAGTGATGATGATTGAATATGAGTGATGAGTGATGATGAATGATATGACGGTGTGGGTGTGATAAGTGATGATAGGTGATGATGAGTGATGAGTGATGGTGAGTGATGATGATTGAATATGAGTGATGAGTGATGATGAATGATAACGGGTGATGATAAGTGATGATAAGTGATGATAGGTGATGATGAGTGATGATGAGTGATGAGTGATGATGAGTGATGATGAGTGAGTGATGAGTGATGATGAGTGATGAATGATAACGGGTTCTTCCCCCCCTTTTTTCCGTGATGATAAGTGATGATAGGTGGTGATGAGTGATGATTGAGGCGTGATGATGATTGAATATGAGTTGAGGATGTGCTTAATGATGATGATAAGTGATGATAGGTGATGATGAGTGATGATGAGTGGTGAGTGATGATGATTGAATATGAGTGATGGTGAGTGATGATGCTTGAATATGAGTGATGAGTGATGATGAATGATAACGGGTGAGTGATGAGTGATGATGAGTGATATGAGTGATGATGGTGATGATGAGTGTGATGATAGGGTGATGGATGTGTGATGATGAGTGATGATGGTGATGGGTGATGATATGATGATGATGAGTGATGATGATGTGGATGCGTGTGATGATGATGATGGTGATGATGAGTGATGGTGATGTGATGATGATTGTGATGATGTGATGATGCGTGAATTGACGGTGCATTGCGTGATGATGATGATTGATGACTGATGAGTGATGGTGATGAGTGATGAATGATGATGATTGATGGTGTGATGAGTGATGATAAGTGACTGATGATGATGATGATATGAGTGATGATGCGTGATGATGATGATGATGGTGGTGATGAGTGTGAATCGGGGTGATGATGAGTGATGTGAGTGCTTGTGATGATGATGAGTGATGAGTGACGGTGATGATGAGTGATGGGTGATGGTGTGATGAGTGATGAGGATGATGAGTTGATGAGTTGATGATGATGAGTGAGTGATGAGTGATGATGAATGATAACGGGTGATGATGAGTGATGAGTGATGATGAGTGATGATGAGTGATGAGTGATGATTGATGATGATGAGTGGTGATGAGTGATGAGTGATGATGAGTGATGATGATGATGATGATGTGTGATGATGATGGTGATGATGATGGATGATGATACGATGGTGATGATTGATGATAAGGGTGCATGATGATAAGTGATGATATGTGATGATGATGTGATTGAGTGATGGATGATGTGATGATGAGTGATGATGAATGATAATGATGGTGATGATGATGTGATGTGATGATGGTGGTGGTGATGATGATGATGATGATGATGGTGATGATGAGTGATGAGTGATGGGTGGTGATGAGTGATGATGATGAGTGATGATGATGATGATGATGATGATGATGAAGGTGATGATGATGATGATGATGATGAGTGATAAGTGGTGATGAGTGATGAGTGATGATGGGTGATGATGAGTGATGATGAGGTGATGATGAGTGATGATGAGTGGTGAGTGATGATGATTGAATATGAGTGATGAGTGATGATGAATGATAACGGGTGATGGGTGATGATAAGTGATGATAGTGAGTGATGATGATGAGTGATGATGAGTGTGATGATGATAACGGGTGATGATAAGTGTGAGGTGGTGATGAGTGATGAGTGATGGTGAGTGATGATGATTGTGGTGATGAATGATAACGGGTGATGATAAGTGATGATAAGTGATGATAGGTGATGATGAGTGATGATGAGTGGTGAGTGATGATGATTGAATATGAGTGATGAGTGATGATGAATGATAACGGGTGATGATAAGTGATGATAGGTGGTGATGAGTGATGAGTGATGGTGAGTGATGATGATTGAATATGAGTGATGAGTGATGATGAATGATAACGGGTGATGATAAGTGATGATAGGTGGTGATGAGTGATGAGTGATGGTGAGTGATGATGATTGAATCTGATGATGGTGAGTTGATGATGAATATGAGTGATGATGAATGATGATGATGATAATGGGTGATGATAAGTGAGTGATGAGGTGATGATGGGTGATGATAGGTGGTGATGAGTGATGAATGACGATGAGTGATGAGTTGTGACGATAAAGGACCCGACACGTACGTATATATATCACACATGAACGCCACGGCGCGGTCGTAAATCTGAGCTCGGGGGGGGGGGGGGGGGGGGGGAACCTACAGAGAGAGGAATGTGTTGCGCTCGCGTCTAGATGTAGGTGTTAAATATGCATTACGAGCGGCGGATAATGATCGTCCTCCGAGGAACTCATGCATGACTCTGCCTCATGCAGTTCCATATGTGATGTGAATTAGTAATAACACCCATTACTTCTCTCCTGCTATTACCAAAGCCTCCTCTAATATTTGCTTTTTCGGAGCCTTCTGTTTGACAGCTGAGTGTGACAGGAGGTACGCCGGTGTGTGTGTGTGTGTGTGTGTGTGTGTGTGTGTGTGTGTTTTCCCCTTCAAAGCCTTGCACTGCCTTTTAATGTCAACCTAAAAAACGTGTTTTCGGGATTAAATTCTTTTGTGAGAATTCATTTTAGTCAGCAGGCTGATCAAAGTGTGGAAGTTGTCACGGCGGCGGCGGCGCAGAGAGAAAATTGTACCGTTAAAAAGTTAAAAAAAAAAAAAAAAAAAAAAAAAAACCCTCTGAGTTACAATAAAACCTGTGTTATTGCATCATGAAATATAACAACCAGTAATATCACACTATGCAAATGAGGCCCGCGGGATTGGAGGGCGGG
>JACRUU010000027.1:28322158-28334658 GCA_030449085.1 Kryptopterus vitreolus | reverse complement strand
CAAGGCCCTCAGTTGGCCTCCCGATGGTTTATTTCTTGAACCCTTAACATTCCGGTGCTTGGACCCCTAAAAACCCCACACATAATAACTAATACATAAATAATAATAAACATTGAGGAAGCAGTGAGGAAGGCGTGGCCTATGAGTGAAATATCAGTGATGAAGGCGTGGCCTATGAGTGAAATATCAGTGATGAAGGCGTGGCCTATGAGTGAAATATCAGTGATGAAGGCGTGGCCTATGAGTGAAATATCAGTGATGAAGGCGTGGACCTATGAGTGAAATATCAGTGATGAAGGCGTGGCCTATGAGTGAAATATCAGTGAGGAAGGCGTGGCGTGGTCTATGTGTGAAATATCAGTGATGAAGGCGTGGCCTATGAGTGAAATAGGTGTGGCAGTGAAATAGCGGTGGAAGGCGTGGCCTATGAGTGAAATATCAGTGAGGAAGGCGTGGCCTATGTGAGTGAAATAGCAGTGATGAAGGCGTGGCCTATGAGTGAAATATCAGTGAGGAAGGCGTGGCTATGTGGAATATCAGTGGAAGGCGTGGCCTATGAGTGAAATATCAGTGAGGAAGGCGTGGCCTATGAGTGAAATAGCAGTGAGGAAGGCGTGGCCTATGAGTGAAATATCAGTGAGGAAGGCGTGGCCTATGAGTGAAATATCAGTGATGAAGGCGTGGTCTATGAGTGAAATATCAGTGATGAAGGCGTGGCCTATGAGTGAAATATCAGTGATGAAGGCGTGAGGGCCTATGAGTGAAATATCAGTGATGAAGGCGTGGCCTATGAGTGAAATATCAGTGAGGAAGGCGTGGCCTATGAGTGAAATATCAGTGAGGAAGGCGTGGCCTATGTGAGTGAAATATCAGTGAGATGAAGGCGTGGCCTATGAGTGAAATATCAGTGAGGAAGGCGTGGCCTATGTGTGAAATATCAGTGAGGAAGGCGTGGCCTATGTGTGAAATATCAGTGAGGAAGGCGTGGCCTATGTGTGAAATATCAGTGAGGCGTGGAAGGCGTGGCCTATGAGTGAAATATCAGTGAGGAAGGCGTGGCCTATGAGTGAAATATCAGTGATGAAGGCGTGGCCTATGAGTGAAATAGCAGTGATGAAGGCGTGGCCTATGAGTGAAATATCAGTGAGGAAGGCGTGGCCTATGAGTGAAGGCGTGGCCTATATCAGTGATGAAGGCGTGAGGCGTGGCCTATGAGTGAAATATCAGTGATGAGGCGTGGCCTAGGCGTGACCTATGAGTGAAGGCGTGGCCTAGTGTGAAATCAGTGATGAAGGCGTGGCCTATGAGTGAAATAGCAGTGATGAAGGCGTGGCCTATGTGTGAAATAGCAGTGAGCATCTAAAAATTCAACATCCAGAACAGAATCCGTATATATGCTTTATTTACACATCCGTAAAAAAGATCCGCACAGTCCATAAAGGCCATGCATGAGGAAAAATAAGGCGTTTTAGGAAAACAGGCCAGAGCCAGACGTCTGCTGCACCCGCTGTGTTCACACTCGTCTTCTCTCTCGGCTGCTCTGCGTGAAACAATGTTTAAAATGGTTCAGAACAGATTCAGAGTTCAACTAAAAATAAGCTCCTGTGTGAAGTCTGACATTTTATAAGAAACCCTTTTGTTATGAATTGGTTAAATGAGACTGGAAATGTTTTAGGGGCAGATTCTATATTTAAAGCACCTTAAAACAAAACTGTTGTTCTTTCTCTCGATTAATTCTGACCTGATTTTTTTTTTATGTTTTATTAACTGTGCATTTTTTTTGTCCTCGCAATTACTGAATATGTACAATGAATACGAAAACACACACACACACACACATTGTTACCTGTTACTATAGCGCCCCCTGTGTTCTCTCTGTGTTAAAAAAACCTTTATTGTTTGGGATTTTGGTTCCTGAGGTTTGGAGAATTTGCGCGTCCTCGTTTGGAAAATGTTTGGAGGCTTTAATCAGGAAGAGACATTTATAGAAAATGAGGCCTTCCATGTTGACTTTTAGTTACGGAGAAGGCGTGGCCTAATGTAACTTACAGTGAAGAAGGAGTGACTTATGTACTCATAATGTACATGTAAAAGCAAAGTAGAGGTGAAGAAGGTGTGGCCTATTGGTGTAAATGTATATGAAGGTGTGGCCTATTTATGTGTGGAAGAAGGCGTGGCCTATTGGTGTAATTGACAGTGAGGAAGGCGTGGCCTATTGGTGTAATTGACAGTGAGGAAGGCGTGGCCTATTGGTGTAATTGACAGTGAGGAAGGCGTGGCCTATGAGTGAAATAGCAGTGAGGAAGGCGTGACCTATTAGTGAAATAGCAGTGAGGAAGGCGTGGCCTATTGGTGTAATTGGCAGTGAGGAAGGCGTGGCCTATGAGTGAAATAGCAGTGAGGAAGGCGTGGCCTATGAGTGAAATAGCAGTAAGGAAGGAGTGGCCAATGAGTGAAATACCAATGAGGAAGGCGTGGCCTATGAGTAAAATAGCAGTGATGAAGGCGTGGCCTGTTGGTTAAATTGCCTGAAGAAGGCGTGGCCTGTTGGTGTATGGTGTAATTGATTGCCTGAAGAAGGCGTGGCCTGTTGGTGTAATTGACTGAAGAAGGCGTGGCCTGTTAATGTAATTGCCTGAAGAAGGCGTGTCCTGTTAATGTAATTGCCTGAAGAAGGCGTGGCCTGTTGGTGTAATTGCCTGAAGAAGGCGTGGCCTGTTGGTGTAATTGCCTGAAGAAGGCGTGGCCTGTTGGTATAATTGCCTGAAGAAGGCGTGGCCTGTTGGTGTAATTGCCTGAAGAAGGCGTGGCCTGTTGGTGTAATTGCCTGAAGAAGGCGTGGCCTGTTAATGTAATTGGCCTGAAGAAGGCGTGGCCTGTTGTTAATGTAATTGCCTGAAGAAGGCGTGGCATTATGTGGCCTTTGTTGGTTGTAATTGCCTGAAGAAGGCGTTGCCTGTTGTAATTGCCTGAAGAAGGCGTGGCCTGTTGGTGTAATTGCCTGAAGAAGGCGTGGCCTGTTGGTGTAATTGTGAAGAAGGCGTGCCTGTGTAATTGCCTGAAGAAGGCGTGGCCTGTTGGTGTAATTGCCTGAAGAAGGCGTGGCCTGTTGGTGTAATTGACTGAAGAAGGCGTGGCCTGTTGGTGTAATTATGGCTTATGGGTGTAACTGACATTAAGTCCTTTGTTTGCGTGTGTACGGTGTTACAGGATCTGTAGACGAATCTGTTCTCCGTTTTCTTAAAGGGTTAATTATCAGTTTTTCCAGTGAAGTGAAAAAAATCCTTTAGGGAAGCGAACCGAGCCTTTTATATCTACACTGGTGTTTCCTGCTGTTTTTTTTTTCGGAATGGGATCGTTCCGAAGTCATGTTCTTTTTTTTTTTTAATCTTTGTTACTTCCTGTCATTATCCGTTCAGCGAAGCGAAAATCCCTGATGGAAACAGCCGGAGCTTTTTTGTCTGGCAGCGTCCTCACGCGGGGCGAGCACAACGGGCAGACCAGAGCAGTCGCAGTGCAGAGAATTCCTAGAGCAGGTCTGAGCGCTGATTGACTGACAGCTTTGGACAAGCGGAACCTTAAGAAGAAGCGTTTTGTCATATTTCATCTCGCTGACAGATCCGTGTTTGAAGCGCTTTTGATAGGTCTCGGGTGTGTTACAGAGGCTACTGAAGGAGAAATGACAGAATAGGGAGACGCTCGTACGAGCTAATCTCACACACATTCACGTTAAAAAGCACGAGTGTGTGAACAGACGTGCAGGTCGAAGCGTTTCCTGTAAAGGAGGCGTGGCCTGCAGGACTTGTTTACTTACGAGAGGTCCGTCTCGTTTTTTTTTTGTCCCACTCTGTCACAGTAAATAAGGTCTCGCTTTTTAGGATGAATTGTGGGCGTGGCTTACGCGTCTGTTACAGCCATTAAAGAAGATAATCGCCCCAGATCCTCCCAAATCCCTCCTAAGAGGATCGGGTTACACTTTTCTGAGTGGTGACATATAAAGCCCTGCTTATTTTCCTCTTTTTGGTTCGGGTTTTAACACTGTCACTCCGTCTCCTCCAATTAATGCAGGGACGTGAGACAAAGGGGGCGTGGCCTTGTTAGTAGTAATAGTGAAGGAGTGATAAGGAATATTGCTTGTCGCTTATCACAATAAGGAAAGTCATATATGTCACCATGAAGAGGTGTGGCGTGTTTACCTGTCAATCAAAAATAAAGGGAGTGTTGTGTTTGTATCGGCCAATCACAGTGAAGAGGTGTGGTCTTTGTGTTAGTTAGGAAGTGGAACATTTTGAGTCGGCCAATCACAGTGAAGTGGTGGGACCTGTATACATGTCAATCAAAAATAAAGCGAGTGCAGTGTTTGAATCGGCCAATCACAGAGAAGAAGTGTGACCTGTTTACCTGTCAATCAAAAATAAAGGAGTGTAGCGTTTGTATCAGCCAATCACAGTGAAGAGGTGTGGCCTATATACCTGTCAATCTGAAAATAACGGGAGTGTAGTGTTTGAATCGGCCAATCACAGTGAAGAAGTGTGACCTGTTTACCTGTCAATCAAAAATAAAGGAGTGTAGCGTTTGTATCAGCCAATCACAGGGAAGAGGTGTGGCCTTTGTGTTAGTTGGAAGTGTAACATTTTGAGTCAGCCAATCACAGTGAAGAGGTGTGGCCTTTGTGGCGGCCAATCACAGTGAAGAGGTGTGACCTGTTTACCTGTCAATCAAAAATAAAGGAGTGTAGCGTTTGTATCAGCCAATCACAGGGAAGAGGTGTGGCCTTTGTGTTAGTTAGGAAGTGTAACATTTTGAGTCAGCCAATCACAGTGAAGAGGTGTGGCCTGTTTTGTGGCGGCCAATCACAGTGAAGAGGTGTGACCTGTATACCTGTCAATCTGAAAATAAAGGGAGTGTAGCGTTTGTATCGGCCAATCACAGGGAAGAGGTGTGGCCTTTGTGTTAGTTAGGAAGTGTAACATTTTGAGTCAGCCAATCACAGTGAAGAGGTGTGGCCTTTGTGGCGGCCAATCACAGTGAAGAGGTGTGACCTGTATACCTGTCAATCTGAAAATAAAGGGAGTGTAGTGTTTGTATCGGCCAATCATAGGGAAGAGGTGTGGTCTTTGTGTCAGCCAATCACAATGAAGGGGTGTGACCTGTATTCCTGTCAATCTAAAAATAAAGGAGGTGTAGCCTTGGTTCCGGCCAATCACAGTGAAGAGGTGTGGCTGTTGTATCAGCCAATCAAAAAGAGAGGAAGTGTTATCATTTCTACAGGCCAATCACAGTGATGGGGGTGTGGCCTGCATACCTGTCAATCCAAAAAAAAAAAATGAGCAAGTGTAACATTTTTTTTTGGTGTCAGCCAATCACAGCAAAGAGGTGTGGCCTGTAAACTTGTCAATCCAAAATTAAGGACATTCGTACCGGTACAGTGAAGTGGGCGTGGCCTATTTCTGTTCAGAAAGTGTTTTTAGGATCATAAAGAGCCATACAAAAAGCCAAAATGCACACACACACACACACACAACACACACACACACACACACACACACACACACACCTCCTCCATGGCTCGGTTCCTCATGCAAATTCAACCCGCAGCACAAAAGGAAAGTGTGCGCTAAACAAAGCAAATGTAAAAAAGAATAAAAGCCTAATAACACATCCATTAATGAGCTTCGGCTAATGATTATAGCAGGGAACATTCTCTCCCTCTCTCTTTCTTTCGCTCTCTCTCTCTCTCTCTCTCTCACCCTGACACCGTTAAAAGACCGACTAGTGAAAAGACAGGAATAAGCAACAAATTAAAAAGAGGGGGGGGGGGGGGGGGGGGGGGGGGCAGAAACGGGCGATGAGTAAACAGTACGAAGGCAGGAGTAAACAGCGCACAATAACACACGTGAATAGATTGTGCGAATCGCGAATCCTAACGAGGCGGTCGGAGTTTCGTGCCAACGGCGCTGAAAAGAACCGCCCCGGAATTATTCACGTAATTACGAGCGAGTGCTTTTAATGAATATTCTTTTGTCATCTGGATATTGTAACGCTATTAGCTGGGATTATTGTCGGCGACCCTGATGAATATTGATAGCGACGCTCCGGCTCGAATAAAGAGCTCAAATGAAGTGATGTCACAGAGGGCAACATGAATAATACATGGCTCCGGGGTTGGGTGGGGGGGGGATAGGGGTGTGTGGGGGGGTTGGGGGTCCGGGGTGTGTTCTGTAATATCAACAATTATTAGCAATGACCCCTGGTGTCGCGACTGAAAATACGCTTTCATTATCGTTCGGGCTCCGGCACGTTTTTTTTTCCGTTCTTTTTTTCTTCGCCCGGCGTTATTAACCGCTGCTGAAAGACGTATTCTTCGCCTATTCAGTCTTTCTGATCATCGATACGATTATAATAACTATTAGATTTTCGGTGTCACTCAAATTTCATTTGGGGACCCAAAAATACCCGCATTTATGCCCTTGCAATTGAGGGCCTCGCTCAAGGGCCCACTGGTGGCGGCTTGGTGGTGGTGGTGGTGGTTGTATTGGTGTGGACCGGATGATCTCAGGTTCAAATCCCAGCCCCTTATGTTATGTTGCTGGTGAAATCCCTATTCTTTATATTTACGGCATTTATGCCCTTGCAATTGAGGGCCTTGCTCAAGGGCCCACTAGTGGCGGCTTGGTGGTGGTGGTGGTGGTTGTATTGGTGTGGACCGGATGATCTCAGGTTCAAATCCCAGCCCCTTATGTTGCTGGTGAAATCCCTATTCTTTATATTTACGGCATTTGGCGTTTATGCCCTTGCAATTGAGGGCCTCGCTCAAGGGCCCACTAGTGGCGGCATGGTGGGTTGGTGGTGGTGGTGGTTGTGTTGGTGTGGACCGGATGATCTCAGGTTCAAATCCCAGCCCCTTATGTTGCTGGTGAAATCCCTATTCTTTATATTTACAGCATTTGGCGTTTATGCCCTTGCATTTGAGGGCCTTGCTCAAGGGCCCACTAGTGGCGGCATGGTGGTGGTGGTGGTGGTTGTGTTGGTGTGGACCGGATGATCTCAGGTTCAAATCCCAGCCCCTTATGTTGCTGGTGAAATCCCTATTCTTTATATTTACGGCATTTATGCCCTTGCAATTGAGGGCCTCGCTCAAGGGCCCACTAGTGGCGGCATGGTGGTGGTGGTGGTGGTGGTGGTTGTGTTGGTGGGATTTGAACCAGAGATTTTCCGGTCCAGAGGCCAATCCCTAATCCACCTCTTCAGCTATTCTTTGGTCCATGTTGGGTATTTTGGGGTCCCTAAATTCAAGCCTTATTTCACCAAACTGCTACCTTGAAGGCACTTTATCGTATAGAACGTCTTTGGATGCCGTGGGACGAAAAAAACCCTCCTCCAGAGGTCTCCAGATCTGCTTTTTATTGGATGTAAGATGAGGAAGATCTCCTGCTGTAGAGCTCCACTCCCGTCGGGAAGGTCCTCACAACGCCTCCCTTTCGTTGTGTTATTTTACAAACTTTCGTCCCAGAAAAAGCGGAAGCCTATATAACCTATATATTTCTATTTAATCCTAAATCCGCTGGCCGGAACTTCTTCCAATCAATATTACAGCTTTTCATTCAGCTCATGGATTCCAAAGCTCTTCCCGGGTATTGAAGAGCCTCGAATGTCCTCATAAACCACGTCCATGCTTTAACACACTTCCCTTTACTAGCAGATGAACAAATAAAAGACTGTGGGAGCGGACCGCGGCTGTTTCCTGTTCGGCCGTGAGGTCTCGTGTGTGATGGACCGGTCCTGTCAGGGCGAAATCCCTCGAGTTCCCCCGTTAGCGTACGGCCCGGAGGAACGTCTGCGTTAATATGGAGGAGATGGCCGAGACGGAGGGAATCTCTCAGTCCGACAAAGAACGAGGGCGAAAAAGACGAACCAAAGCCCGTTTGTCCCGGGTTGCCAGATATCCACTTTCCACACCACATGCTGGAAAATGTCTTCCCGCTGCCTGGGTGTAATTAAAGCAAACGCTCTGGTTTGTACCACATCAGTGCCCGCATTAAAACCTAATCAAACGGAGGGAAAGAAGGAGGCCTTTTCATGTCGCGACTCGGCACTCGCTCGCCAAATCCTCTTTGCCGTGATTTCTAACATGTGTTTCGGTAATTACAGACGCGGCCTTTTCATCTGCAGCTCACATTAAAGTCATCAGGCTTCCAATCACGTCTTGGCATTAAAAAAAAAAAAAAAAAAAGAAAAAAGCATGTGGAGCAAATATGGAAGCGCTCTGAGGATAACGCAGATCGGCTTCGGATATCTCGAGTTATTACGAATGTGGGGATTTAAAGCGAAAAATATTCATTCATTCGTTCATCTTCTAGCGCTTTATCCGATCTTCCCTCGGGTCACGGGGAGTCTGTGTCTATCTCAGGCGTCTATGGGTATTAAGGCAGGATACACCCTGGATGGAATGCCAACCCATCACACACACACACACACACACACACATTCATACACTAGGGACAATTTTCCAAGGTGCCAATCAACCTACCGTGCATGTTTTTGGACCGGGGGAGGAAACCGGAGAACCCGGAGAAAAACCCCCTGAGGCACGGGGAGAACATGCACAAACTCCACACACACACATGGCCGAGACGGGAATCGAACCCGGACCCTGGCGGTGTGAGGCGAACGTGCTAACCGATAAACCACTGTGTCCCCATGAAAAATATAGATTAAATATATATATTATATATATTATTTTAATGTACATGGTGCTGGGATTTCAGCTTAGTGGTTAGCACGTTCTCCTCACACCTCCAGGGTCCGGGTTCGATTCCCGTCTCGGCCATGTGTGTGTGGAGTTTGTGCATGTTCTCCCCGTGCCTCAGGGGTTTTTTCTCCGGGTTCTCCGGTTTCCTCCCCCCGGTCCAAAAACATGCACGGTAGGTTGATTGGCACCTTGGAAAATTGTCCCTAGTGTGTGAATGTGTGTGTGTGTGTGTGTGTGTGTGATGGGTTGGCATTCCATCCAGGGTGTATCCTGCCTTAATGCCCATAGATGCCTGAGATAGACACAGACTCCCCGTGACCCGAGGAGAAGATCGGATAAAGCGCTAGAAGATGAATGAATGAATGCTATATATATATATATATATATATATATATATATTTATTTATTTATTTATTTTCCTGTCCATCTCTAGCATGAAAAAGATTGATTGGGATAATTAAAGGTCCGCCGCGCCGCACCTGGCTCACGCCGTCGCTCTTTCCTTTTTCTGCCGGAGGAATCCGAGACGACGCCTCGGAAATCTAATGACAGGAAATAAGAAAAGGATTCCTCGACAATACCCTTCGGAACGCGGGCGCTCGCGCTCCCCGAGCTCGGGACTGGCGGCGGAACACAATGCGGTACCATTTGCATTTTTATAGCGCTTTGGAGGCCGTCGATTCGGGTGAAATATTACAATGGCGAGCGCAGATCCATCACCTCGAGACCGCATTCAATGCACTCGCAGCCGGATCACTCCCTCGCGCCAAAGCTATCCGGTCCGAATGATTAACTTATCGGCGATATCCAGGCAGGTCGCATTGTTACGCGCCTGATTAAGGGGGAGGAGGAGGAGGAGGAGGGGGGGGGGGGGGGGGTCCGTCCCTATTTATTTCCATTTTTCCCACAACAGAGAGAAGCTTAAAAAAGGCAGAGCTCGAGCTCTCGTCGTCCCGGATCTGTCGCTTGATGGTAAATGTCACAAACAAAAGACTCTGCCACGATTGAGGCTCCTGAATGCCAGGCTCGATTTTTATCACCCGTCTACAGTGAGGGAAGAACGACTTACACGCCTCGGGAGGAGTGATGAAACCGCGCTGCCAGAGTTATTGCAAATAATGATAGCAGGCCAGCGCCGGTAATGGCTGAACTTTATTTCCTACTTTGGGAATCCGAGGTGTAGCGCGAACACTCGCTCCGTACACATCCACCATTCTCTCACTCTAACTGCTCAGGAATGGAGAGAGAGCTGACAAGACAAACAAACAAACAAACAACAAACCTCTTTAAAGGGTATATATAAGGGTATAACCTCTTTAAAGGATATATTTATATGTCGGGATTAAAAACTGACCAAAAAATAAACCCGTATGGCAACCCTCACCAACCAAAACAGGAACCGAATTCTTAAAGGGGCCACGTACCATATTTAACAATTAAAACAACAACAAAACAAGGAATTAATATTAAAAGAATCATTTCCAGTTTGAAATAAATATTGAAATATTAATATGAATATCTATCTAATATATTGTATTAAAGGGAGAGATTTTGTGTGAAATGCATATAATTAGAACATCGGTTATAGTATTAGTATTAGTATAGTAGTATAGTATTAGAAACATGAGAAAAGAAAAATGTGTCAGTATTTATATATATATATATATATATATATATATACATATATATACTTATATATAATATATAATATATATATATATATATATTTTAGATATTTTTATGTATATATATATATATATATATATATAATATATATATAAATATAATATATAATATATATATATAATATATTTTCTTTTTTGTGTATATATATATATATATATATATATATTGTGTGTGTGTGTATTATATATATATTATATTATATATATATATATATATATATATATATATATATATATATATATATATATATATATATATATATATATATATATATATATATATATATATATGTTGTTTTTAATGGTTAAATATGGTACGTGGCCAGATTTAAGAATTATGTTCTTTCTGATTTTGGTTGCTTTCCTTTATATTATATATATATATATATATATATATATATATATATATATATATATATACAATATATATATATATACTAATATATTATAGAAAAAATGCAGTGCAGATGAAATGATGTTTTGATATTTACAAATGATATATTATATATATATATATATCTATATATATATATATATATATATATATATATATATATATTATATATCATTTTATTTATTACATTTTTTCCAAATAGGTTTTGAGTACATTGTATATTAGAAATGAATTTATTCCTGTATAATGGGATTTTTTTTTCCCCTCCCAGCACTCGTTACTTTAACACGAGGCATGTTGGGCGGCTTGATTGAGTAGATATAGCTAATTAAAAGAAGGCGCCTCCATCTGTAACGTATCTAAGCTGGATGAGGGCCGCCACACTTTCTGCATCCCAATGAAGAAATTACGGGCGAATCAGACGCGACGCCTCGCCGACGTCGCCACGAGCCCATCGCAGAGAAGACGTACGGCCTTCGCCAGCGTCTCGCTCATTAAATGCGGATGAGAGGCAAAAGTAATTGATATGAGCTGGCAGGGAGAAAAACGCGCCGCGTCTCGATGTTTCTAATCAGCCGGCGGAGGCCCGAGTGCGACGCGGTTTATTCGGGCCGATTGTGGGGCTGTACGGCGAGGAGACAGATGAACGGTAAATTAGGTGCATGTAAAACAGAAGGCGTTTGTAATCTCGGGCTATAATTGGCCTCGCTGTGTGTGTGTGTGTGTGTGTGTGTGTGTGTGTGTGTGTGTGTGTGCTTCGTCTTAGAGACAGATGACGGCGACGCCTTCGTTTTTCATCCTTTTATTGCAGCGTAATGCGCCGGGCGGAATCTCGCTAATTCCCACTCTTCCCCAGCGCTTTTATTAGGACGATGGTTTTTGCGTCCGACTGAGACCCGAGGGTTCGAGTCCATGACTCTGTTAATGGAGCGCGACCCAAACAGCCCCCCCCCCAGGCTTTGGGATTTGAACTTGCTGTGATCCACGGAATTATATTTATATTTATTTACATTTACAGTGTTTGTCAGACCCCAATGTGGCGTACGTCTGTGCATTTGAAGGTTAAGGGTCTTGCTATAGGGCCTTGCTCAAGGGCCCTCAAGCTTGGTGGTGGTGGGATTTGAACACCAGAGATATTCCGGTTCAGAAACTTTAACCACTGATCGCCCGTCTCCCTCCTTGGAGTCCCAATCCATCCTCGTGTGACTCCTTAGTTTCTCAGATCCTCGGGCCGTAGACGAGGAACATCCGAGCAGAGCCACGTCCGATATCACTTCTCCAAATCCTCTATCTCCATGATCCCTACGGATCCTTTACTTAGGAAAAGACTCCTGATTAAAGGCTTGGATGGATAAATAAATAAATAGATGGATGGATAGATGGATGGATGGATGGATGGATGGATGGATGGATGGATGGATAGATAGATAGATAGATAGATAGATAGATAGATAGATAGATAGATAGATAGATAGATAGATAGATAGATAGATAGATAGATAAAGAGACTATAAAGACTACTTGACCTTAGATAGATAGGTGGCTGGATGGATGGATGGATGGATGGATGGATGGATGGATGGATGGATAGAAGGATTGATGGATGGATGGATGGACGGATGGATGGATGGATGGATGGATGGATAATGAGACTATAAAGACTACTTGA
>JACRUU010000027.1:28272158-28314658 GCA_030449085.1 Kryptopterus vitreolus | reverse complement strand
ACATTAACATCGACATTAGACCTTTATAACTGTGGATATGAAGCTTCATCCGATTCCACATCATCTGCCAGGTGTCTAAATAGTTGGGAAAAAAAGTTCATTAAGCCTATATAAGCCTTTTTAGGGCTGGTGTTTGTAGTATAATAATAATAATAATAATAATAATAATAATAATAATAATAATAATAATAATAATAATAATAATAATGGCATATAAAATATATAAATGGCTCCTACAAAAAGCTGTAGAAATTTCTACAATACTTTATAGACCATTATTTTTAAAATAAAATAAATGCTAAAAACCTACATAAGCCTGTTATGACTGGTGACCATAAAGTAGTTCTACATAAGCAAGCCATAAGCTTTCATCATCTCCTAATAAAGTAATGTAATAGGACTCTATGGAATGCTGGAATGCCTGTATTTAAAAATTATATATATATATATATATATATATATATATATATATATATATATATATATATATATATAATGTAATGTACATGTAACCTACATAAGACCTTCATTACTACTGAGTTAATGCATTGATAGGAAACCTATTATGACTGGTGACGTGAGACAGCATAAGAATGAATGAAGCCACCGGTTGTCACAATGTCTTGTAGCAATTCATAATAAAATGTCGACATAAGCTTGATTTGACTGATGATATAAGGCTACATAAGCAGTGAATAACCTGTCAGCTGTCAAAATGGCTGGAGAAAAATGTGTAGAAATGTGAAAAAGACATTTCTTATCGACCATTAGTTTGAAACCTACATAAGCTTGTTATGAACGAGGCTACATAAGCAAGCCGTACATTTTAATCATCTCTTATTAATGTAATATGCTAGATTGCAAAAGCACTTCATAGAAAGCCTGTATAATTTTAGGAAATGAAAATGTGTTACCTACACAATGCGCATGCAAATGTGTAACCTACATAAGCCCTTCATTCATAACCTCTGAATTAATGCAGTGTTATAAAGGCTGATAAAAAAGAAAAAGGTGTATTAACTGTACGTACCGGACAAATGCAAGGAATAAGTATTAGGTGGAAACCAATGTAGTGTTAAAACATCTCTTTCCTCAGCGAGCACAATGAGGTGTGGTGTTAATTAATTCCCAGCACAAATCCACACAACGCTCCGAGCGGAAAAGTGCGGAAAGATCCGGAAAAAAAAAAAAAGACGAAGATTGTTTAATCCTTTAATCCTGTTAAGAAAAATCAGCGTCTTTATAAATCTCAGCAGCCGGGTCTTTATAATCTACTAATAAAGCCTTTGTTCCGCTCCGGATCGCCGACCGGGTCGAGAAGGGGCTCGGAATTCCGAGCCGAATCATCTGGAGCGGGTTTAGGAATTCCGTTACTGTACTTGTGCCAGTTTTTCTAAACATCCTCGAAAAAACAATGCCATGTATATATATATATATATATATATATATATATATATATATATATATATATATATATATATATTCATTCGTTCATCTTCTAGCGCTTTATCCGATCTTCCCTCGGGTCACGGGGAGTCTGTGTCTATCTCAGGCGTCTATGGGCATTAAGGCAGGATACACCCTGGATGGAATGCCAACCCATCACACACACACCACACACACACACACACACACACACACACACATTCACACACATTCATCACACACTAGGGACAATTTTCCAAGGAGCCAATCAACCTACCGTGCATGTTTTTGGACCGGGGGAGGAAACCGGAGAACCCGGAGAAAAAACCCCCTGAGGCACGGGGAGAACATGCACAAACTCCACACACACATGGCCGAGACGGGAATCGAACCCGGACCCTGGCGGTGTGAGGCGAACGTGCTAACCACTAAACCACCGTGCCCCATATATATATATATATATATATATATAAAGCTAATGGGAATTGTATATTGCTCTCCGTGGGCCTTCTATTAGTTCAGCACTATATTATTTCTAACGGACCAATCGAAGGCCTTTGAGCGTTTTACTCGACAGCGGCGATGACGAAGCTTCGGCAAACCTGAGAGAAATGAAATACACACAGCGCAGGATTTCAGCTCCGTCTCATTTCATTTTCCCTTCTTGCGGCTTTTTATTCCCGCCGGTGCTCTCCAGATGTTTGCCGTTTCAGATATGACACAAACCCCCGAGCTCCGTCCCCAAAGGTCTTATTTAGTCCCTTTTTTTTTTCTTTTTTTTTTTCTTTTTTACGAGCAGATTCGTGTTAAAGGGTAATCTGTGCTTCTCCCGAGGAGGAACCGCAGCCAACACCCGGCCCATAAATCGCGCTCAAATGAAGGCTCGGCACTTTCCATTAAGACGCTTTACAGCTTAAATAAAATCTATCTGGGAATTATTATCCAGGCAGCCAGGCAATATTAAACTTGCCTTTTTGCGGTCTCACACTCCGAGATGTCTGCAGCTTTCTTTCTTTCTTTCTTTCTTTCTTTATTTCCTTCCTCCTGGATAAGGGGGACATTTACATGGAGAAAACAGCGAGCGCAGGTTAACTCTTAAAGGCCATTAGGACACGTCCGCTAATCTTTCAACTGTGGTCGAGACATTCATTCATTCATTCATTCATCTTCTAGCGCTTTATCCTATCTCTTCTAGCGCTTTATGTCTATCTCAGGCGTCTATGGGCATTAAGGCAGGATACACCCTGGATGGAATGCCAACACATCACACACACACACACACATTCATACACTAGGGACAATTTTCCAAGGTGCCAATCAACCTACCGTGCATGTTTTTGGACCGGGGGAGGAAACCGGAGAACCCGGAGAAAAACCCCCTGAGGCACGGGGAGAACATGCACACACACATGGCCGAGACTGGAATCGAACCCGAACCCTGGCGGTGTGAGGCGTACGTGCTAACCACTAAACCACCGTGCCCCGGGTCGAGACATAATTAAAAATAAATAAATAAATAAATAAATAAATAAACAACGTCCGAAGAAACGCCGCGGTTGAAAAGATTCCGCGTCCTCGCAGCGCCGTCTCGGGCGAAAACTTGGGCGAGATGCACGACGCTATTATTTATTTATTTATTTATTTATCCCCTCTGTTTTTGACATACTCATCCCTCGTTCCTTCACGCTCCGGCGTCGCACGCGTCCCTGACTTTCGAGCTATTTATAGATGTTTTTGAAGGACGGGTTCTGCAGTAAAATGTCCACCGTCCTCCATAGACATTGATCTGGAGCGTAAATATCTGCGCTTTATTTTAGATTTATAAATATTAATCGAATTTATAAAAACCAAAAGTTCTTTATGCGAATGTACGAGAAATGTACGAGATATTCCGGAATCGGAATATCGTTTTCTGTTCGCTCCAATCAGTGCAATATAGATTTACTAAACCGGATTATTTAGTGGAGGCACGGTGGTTTAGTGGTTAGCACGTTCGCCTCACACCGCCAGGGTCCGGGTTCGATTCCCGTCTCGGCCATGTGTGTGTGGAGTTTGTGCATGTTCTCCCCGTAAAACCTCAGGGGGTTTTTCTCCGGGTTCTCCGGTTTCCTCCCCCGGTCCAAAAACATGCACGGTAGGTTGATTGGCACCTTGGAAAATTGTCCCTAGTGTATGAGTGTGTGTGTGTGTGTGTGTGTGTGTGATGGGAATTGGCATTCCATCCAGGGTGTATCCTGCCTTAATACCCATAGACGCCTGAGATAGACACAGACTCCCCGTGACCCGAGGGAAGATCGGATAAAAGCGCTAGAAGATGAATGAATGAATGATTATTTAGTAATAATGACGCTTGTCGGGCCCTAGAACGAAGGCCCTTAAACCTCTGCTGGATTTGGAGTAAATGTAAGTGGAGGCTAAACACCGGAATTTGGACTTCGAATCCCGGCCGCACCAAGCCTCCATTTCTGGGCCCCTGAGAAAGGCCCTTATCCCATATACATCTCCTGAAATTCCATACATCTTCTCAAATAACGAGACGGAAAAGATTCACGGCAGCTGGATCCTTTTATCCTGCAGCACATTTATTATGTATTATTTATTTGTTTGTTTGTTTATTTAAAAAAAACATTTAAGTGGCGCTACGTTTCAAGAGCTTCTTCCGGAAACGTCAAGTGCATGCGAAAAGGAGGTCATTCTTTCAAGGGCCTTGCGTAAGGGCCCCGTGGCCGGCGGGATTTGATCGTGATGAAACGGGCGTGTAACGAATGGCTTGCGCGTTCTCCGCAGGTACGTCGGTGGTGGAGGTGAAGGCGACGGATGCGGACGATCCCACGTACGGAAACAGCGCCAGAGTCGTCTACAGCATCCTGGAAGGCCAGCCGTATTTCTCGGTGGAGCCCAAGACGGGGTAAGAGACAGACGACTGGATGGGGGGGGGGGGGGGGGTGAAGGGGGGGGGAGGGGAGGGGTCGGAGCGCGAGAGCGCCGTGGGTTCGGGAAGAGTAATGTGCTGACAGGGTTTCCTCCACGCAACGGCGTCTCGGGAGGAAAGAGGGCGCGAGAGGCGTGCGGGGGCGGCGTAAACATTTACAGCGTCTCTAGCGAGGAGTGAAACGGACGTGTGTGTGTGTGTGTGTGTGTGTGTGTGTGTGTGTGTGTGTGTGTGTGTGTGTGTGTGTGTACAGTAAGACGGCGATACGAGGTCTTTTTTTTCAGAAACGTGAATTGAATTGTAGCCTTGTGCAAAAGTGCGAAAATAAAAACAGATGTAAACGATCTTGCATTTATTTATTTGTTCGTTTGTTTGTTTGTTTACTGTTGGGTGTTAAACGTAAAGGGGCGTACAAACTTTTGCGCAGGAGGCTCGCGGCGATAACAAATTCGAAAATGCAAAATGGTAATAAATAAAGAAAGAAAGCAAGAAAGAAATAAATAAATAGCGTGCGCTCGGATTCGAAGCGCGGGATGGGAGAAACGTTGTTATTTATTTATTTGCTTCCGATTCGCGCCCGTGTTTGTTGTCGTGTTGTTGTGTTGTTGTTGTTGTTGTTGTGTTGTGTTGTGTGCGCGCGAGCGGCGAATCGTGCGAGGGATCTGTAGTCGCGGTCGTGATCCGTCTGTCTGGCGGGAGGAAATAATGCGGTCGTAGCGGCGGTTGACGGCTCCTACGCTCCCGCGGCGCCGTCTCGCAAACACACGTCTCGCGTTGCGGTGGGAAGACGGGGGACGTGGGGGACGGGGGGGGGGGGGACGGAGAGGGGGGGGTGGTTTGTCTCTCCGGACTCGAGAGAGCAAGACGAGTGTAAATATGTGGAGGAGTGCGAGGTTGGGAGCTGGCAGGCAAATAACGAGAGGGGGGGGGGGGAGGGGGGGGGGGGGGGACTCCAGCGACGGAGACGTCCGGATCGGCATCGGCAGGCGCTCGTATACGGGACTCTATTCCTCTTATACTGCAGCATGAAGGATGTATTTATATAGTGGGGGGGGGAATGCGAAAACAAATGATCGACGGTGAATGCGTTTTTGGGAAAATGGATCTCATCGTTTTTGAAGGGCCTTGAGTAGGGGCCCGACGGTAACCGCGTTTGCAGCGGGATTTGAACCTACAGGTCGGAATATCGCGAGACGCCTCAAATATAACGATAAACTACAGGCAAGGCGTTAAAAATGACGGAGACGTCGGGTTTTCCGTATTCGGGATTTTATTCCTTTTATACCGCAGCACGGTGGATTTATTTATTTATTTATTTTGAAAACGTATGCATGTAACGTGTTTAAAGGGCCTCGCGTAAGGGCCCCACGGTGAGTGCTTTGAGGTTAAAGGCGTATCCGAGGATCTGGGAGGTTTCCGGGAGTGGGGGGGGGGGCGGTGGGGGGGGGGGGGTGGGGGGGGGGGGGGGGGGGGGGGGGGGAGGGGGGGGGGTGGGGGGGGGGGGGTGGGGGGGGGGGGGGAGGGGGGGTGGGGCGGGGGGGGTGGGGGGAGGGGGGGGGGGGGGGGGTGGGGGGGGGGGGGGGGGGGGGGGGGGGGGGGGGGGGGGGGGGGGGGGGGGGGGGGGGGGGGGGGGTGGGGGGGGGTGGTGGGGGGTGGGGGGGGGGGGGGGGGTGGGGGGGGGGTGGGGGGGGGGGGGGGGGGGGGGGGGGGGGGGGGGGGGGGGGGGGGGAGGGGGTCTCGGGTCCCTGTGGGAATCGCTGGAAATTGGGGCGCGTTCTATATGATTATCGACATTGCTTTCCCTTTCAATTCCCCAGGACCCCTGCATCTGCTGATGGTGGGATGGTGTTGGGGGGTTGCGAACGGGGGGGAATGGGGGATGGGGGGGGTGCGCAGGAGGATGGAAATGACGTGATTCGGAGTGATTTATGAGTGAAGTTGAGGTATGTTTGATTCTCCTCCACCTGCTCTCTCCTCTCTACCCCCTTTTCTCTTTTCATATTCCATCCACCAATCTCTTCTAACCATTCCATCTCTTCTCTAACCTCCACCTCATCTCCACCTCACCACCACCTCACCTCCACCTCACCTCCACCTACTCCACCCCCCTCCTCCCACCTTCTCTACCTCCACCTTCTCATATTCCATCTCTTCTACCTCCCTCTAACCCTCCACACCACCTACTCCCACCCCTCCTCCACCTTCTCTACTACCTCCACATTCTTTCCTTCCTCCTTTTTTTCCCCCTACATCTAAGTCTCTACTAAAACTATAACCTCCACTTCTACCTCCACTTTTCCTTTCCACTCTCTCTTCCTCCTCCCTTCTTAGATTCATCACTGCTTACTACCTCCACCAGCCCCTCCTCCACCAACCACCCCCTCCTTCCGTCCTCCACCGTCTCTATCTCTACCTCCACGTCTCATATTCCATCATCATCCTCATCCTCCCCCTCCTCCTCCTCCACCTCCACCTCCGCCTCCACCCCCCCCTCCACCCCCCTGCCTCCACCTTCTCTAAACCACTCCACTTCCTCCTCCTCCACCTTCTTAATTCCATCACTTCTACCCCTCCACCTCCACTCCGCCACAACCCCTCCTGCTCCCCCCCCTCTCCCCCACCTTCTCTCTAACCATCTGCCACCTTCTCATATTCACAAACCTTCTCATATTCCATCTCTTTCTCCTCCCACCTCCTTCTCATATTCATCTCTTCTATCTACCCTCTCCACCTCCACCCTCCACCTACTCCAACCCCTTGCCCCACCTTCTCTAACCTCCACTTTCCTTCCTTCCCCCTCCTCTTCGCCTCCCTTCCTCCCTCCACCTTCTTATATATTCCCAAATTCCATCACTTTCTATCTATAAAAATCTATCTCCCTTCTAAAACCTCCACCTCCACCTCCTCCACCCCCCCCCCCACCACCAATCTGTCCTCCACCTATCTCTAACCTCCACTTCTCATATTCCTCTCTCTACCCTCCACCTCCACCTACTCTAACCTAACTCCTAACTATACACTCCGTCCTCCACCTTCTCTATCTAAAAATCTCTCTATTTCCTTCCTACCACCGTCGCTACTACCTCCACCCTACCACCCCCTCCTCCACCGTCTATATTCCTCACGTCTACTAACTCCACCCACGGCCTCCACCTCCTCCACCCCCCCCTCCCCCACCCCCCCCACCTCCACCACCACCTCTTCTCATATTCCATTCTCTTCTAAATTCCTACCTCTTCTAATTCCATCTCTTCTACCTCCACCTCACCTACTCTACTCACCTCCTCCTCCACCTTCTCGTACCCTACCTCCACCCCCCCTCCTCCACCTTCTTATATATATTCCAAATTCATCACTTCTAAACTCACTTCCTGTTCATAATTCCATCACTTCTCTACCGGTCTATACTTCCTATCTATTCGATTCCATCACATTCTCCTCCTCCTCCACCTCCTCCCCCCCCTCCTCCACCTTCTCAACCTAATCTCTAATCTACTATCTACTACCCTACCTCCACCTTCCTCATATATCCCATCTCTTTCTACCTCCACTTCACCTAATCTAAACCTCCTGCCTCCTCCACCTTCTTCTTATCTCTACCCATCCACCCCCCTCCTTCCAGCCACACCTTCTTATATTCCATCACTTCTACCTCCACCTCCACCTACTCTAAAAATCTACTACTAAAACCTAACTAACTCTAAAACTACCTCTATACCTAAAATAAAACCTCTAAACTCTACTCTAACCTCCACCTACTCTAAAATCCTCTACTAAAACTAATACTCTACCACTCTATCTAACATCTACCCAATCCTCTACTACTCTTCCTAATCTATCTAATAAACCGTAAACCTACTCTAAAAAATACTTACCCTACTCTAAAACTAACAACTCCTCTACTACCGCCCCTTCCCTCCAACCTCTGTATCACTTCTACCTCCACCCTCCACCTATACTCTAACCCCGCCTCCTCCACCTTCTCCTATTCTCTACCTATTCTCTCCCTACCCGCCAACCTTGCATAATTCCATCTCTCTACTCTCTCTAACCTCCACCTCCCACCCACTCCCCACCTACTCTAAAAACCACTACTCGATAAATCTACTAACAAACTCTATCTAAACTCTACCCCGCTCCTCCTCCTCCACCTTCTCTACCTCCACCCCCTCCTCCACCTTCCACTTCTTATATCCTCACTCTATCTTCTCGACCCTCCACCTCCACCTCCTCCACCCTCCACCCACCCACTCCCTCCACCTTCTCTACTCTCTAACTACCCCTCCCACCTTCTCATATTCGCACATCACCTCTCTTTCGAATCTACCTCCACTTACCTATACTCACTCCTAAACTCTCACCCTTACCTCCTCTCCCACCTTCTCTATACTCCACCTTCTCTCTACCTCTCTGAACCTCCACCCCCTCCTCCACCCCACCTTCCTATAATTCCATCACTCACTTCTACCCTCCACCTCCACCTACTCTATCTAAATACTATCTAAGCCACCCTCCACCTACTCTATATCGACCCCACTCTAATACTCTAAAAAAAACTCTAATCTAAAAAAAACTACTCCTCTACCGACCTCGTAAAGCTCTATAACTACGTCCCCATCCTCCACACCTTCTCTCCTCCACCCCTTCCACATTTCCCATCTCTTCTATCTACCCTTCCACCTCCACCTACTCTCCACCCTGGATCCACCTACTCTAAACCCTCCTCTCCACCTTCCTACTTAACTCCACCCCCCCCTCCGTCCACCTTCTTACTTTCTTATATTCCATCACTTCTACCTCCACCTCCTCCACTCCTCCACTCCACCACTCCACTACTCCCCCACTCCCCCTCCTCCTCCACCTCCTCTTCCTCCACCTTCTCCTCCACCTTCTCATATTCCATCTCTTCTACCTCCACCTCCACCTACTCCACCGACTACTCAACCGAAAAAAAAACGAACCCCCACCCCCACCCCCAAACACCCACCCACAAAAAAGAACCCTCTAACCAACCCTCCACCTCCACCTACTCTACCTCCTCCTCTCTACTAAAACTCTACTCTATACCTCCACTTACTCTACCTCCTCCTCCACCTTCTCTACCTCCTCCTCCACCTTCTCTACCTCCACCTCCTCCTCCACCTTCTTATATTCCATCACTTCTACCTCCACCTCCACCTACTCTACCTCCTCTAAATCCTCCTCCACCTTCTCTACCTCCACGCGCCCTCCTCCACCTTCTCTACCTCCACCTTCTCATATTCCTCTCTCTACCTCCACTCCACCTACTCTACTACTCTACCGTCCTCCTCCACCTCTCCTCCACCTCACCTTCCTCTAACCTCCACCGCCCCCCCCTCCTCCACATCCTCCACCTTCTCATATTCCATCTCTTCTACCTCCACCTCCACCACTCTTCCTCCTCCACCTTCTCTACCTCCCCCTTCTCATATTCCATCTCTTCTACCTCCACCTCCACCTACATTACCTCCTCCTCCACCTTCTCTACCTCCACCCCCTCCTCCACCTTCTTATATTCCATCACTTCTACCTCCACCTCCACCTACTCTACCTCCTCCAGCTTCACTAAACCACTCTATACCTCCAACTCTCCTCCACCTTCTCATATTCCATCTCTTCTACCTCCACCTCCACCTACCCTACCCCTCTCCACCTTCCTACCCTCCCCCTTCTCATATTCCTCTCTTCTACCCTCCACCCCCTCCTCCACCTTCTTCCCCCATATTCCATCTCTTCTACCTCCACCTCCTCCACCCCCTCCCCTCCACCTTCTCCTACCTATCCACCTCCTCCTTTTCCCAAACCTTCTCCTCCACCTTCTCATATTCCATCTCTTCTACCTCCACCTCCACCTATTACCTCCTCCTCCAACCTACCTCCACCTTACTCTCTACCTCCACCTCCACCTACTCTACCTCCTCCAGCTTCACCCTCTCCTCCACCTTCTCCACCTCCACCTTATCCTCCACCTTCTCCTACTCCACCTTCTCCACCTTCTCCTCCACCTCCTACTCCACCTCCTCTACCTCCAGCTCCTCCTCCTCCACCTTCTCTTCCACCACCTCCTCCACCATCTCTACCCCCACCTTCACCATCTCCTCTACTTCCAATTCCTCCTACTCTACCTCCTCTACCTCCAGCTCCTCTACCTCCACCTTCTCCTCCACCTTCTACTACTCCACCTCCTCCAGCTTCTTCACTTCTCCTCTCCTCCACCTCCTTCTACTCCATCTCCTACTCCACCATCTCCTCCACCTCCTACTCCACCTCCTCCACCTACACCTTCTCCTCTACCTCCCTCTCTTCCATCTTCTCCTACTTCTTCTTCTTCTCCTCCACCTCCTCCTACTCTCCTACTCTCCACCTCCTCTTACTACTCTCTCTACCACTACCTCATTCTTCTCCTCTATCTTCTCCTCCACCTCCTCCACCTCCATTTATTCCTCTTCTCCTTCTCCACCTCCTTCTCCACCTCCTACTGCACCTCCTCCTACTCCTCTACCTCCTTCTCCTTTATCTTCTCCTCCATTCTCCTCCACCTCCATTTTATCCTCCACCTCCTTCTCCTTTCCCTCCTTCTCCTCCATCTCCTCGGGAGGTGATGGGATTCGGATGGAGTTTGTGTTTCCTCTTGTTTTCTGATTTGTAAAAAAAAAGACATCTTTAATTTGCTCGTCTCCTCGTCGTCCACACACACGGCGTCTGTCAGCGCTGGCGCTCCGAGGACATTTATTACACTCCCGTTTTTTTCCCAGTGTATGGATTAATTTTGGAAAATGTGTTCCCCGGCGTGGCGTCGCAGCACACAGCAAATAGCAGCGTGGATCGATCCGGGCTTTAACCGAGCAGCCGCAGCCCCGCACGGATAAAGGGTCATTTAATGGCAGGGGAATTAATCATCAGGTGGAAATGCCAAAACCAACAAAGATCAGCCGAGAAAAGTCATTCTGGGTCCAGCAAAGACATCAGTAAAGATCACAGAGAGCTATTATTATTATTATTATTATTATTATTATTATTATTATTATTATTATTATGAGGAGGAGGAGGAGGACTATTAGTATTTATTATTATTATTATTATTATTATTATTATTACTATTATGAGGTATTATTATTAGCTATTAACTATTATTAATTATTATTATTATTATTATTAGTATTATTATTATTATTACTATTGAGGAGATTATTATTATTATTATTATTATTATTACTATTATTATTATTATTATTATTTATTATTATTATTATTATTATTATTATTATTATTATTATTATTATTATGTTATTATTATTATTATTATTATTATTATTATTATTATTATTATTATTATTATTATTATTATTATTATTATTATTATATTATTATTATTATTATTATTATTATTATTAGTCTATTATTCTTATATTATTGTATTATTATTATTATTATTATTATTATTATTATATTGATTATTATTATTCTTATTATTATTTATTATTATTATTGTTGCTATTATTATTATAATTATTATGTTATTATGTTTTGTTATTATTATTATTTGATTGTTGTTTGTTGTTATGATGTTATTATTGTTATTGTTATTGTATATTGATTTTTATTGTTATTATTATTATTATTATTATTATTATTATTATATTATTATATTATATATTATTATTATATAGGATTATATTAATTATATTATTATTCTTCCTGTGTATTTATTATTAATTATTATTATTATTAATTATTATAATTATTATAATAAATTATTATTATTTACTTATTATTTATTATTTATTATTATTATTATTATTATTATTATTATTATTTTATTATTATTTTTATTTATTTTATTATTCATTATTACTACTATGTATTATTATTATTATTTATATTATTATTATTATTATTATTATTATTATTATTATCATATGCATTTGATGAAGGATGACGCACGGCTTTAAAAGAAGATAATCCTTTTCTTTTTTCTTCACCTTGTTTTCCATCCCATTTTTCGTTCTTCTTTCCCTTCTTTTGCTTCGTCTATTTTTCCCCATCCTTCTTCGTCTTCTTTCTCTTTTTTCTCCTTTTCCTTCCGGCCACCTTTTTTTTTTCTTCTTTTTATTTTTTTTATTTTTTTTCGTTTTTTTTTTCTCCTCCTTGCTATCCTTTCTTCTTCTTTTTCTTTCTCTTTTTTCCTTCCTTTGTTTTTCCTCCTCCTTTTTTTAACCGCTTCTTTTTTCCTCCCTCCTGCTTCTTCTACTACCTCTTTTCCATCTTCTTTTTCTTCTATTTTGCATGAACATGTGATTTTGCAGGTATCGTACGCACGGCGCTTCCCAACATGGACCGCGAGGCGAGGGACCAGTACCTGCTGGTCATCCAGGCTAAAGACATGGGCGGTCAGATGGGAGGCCTTTCGGGGACCACGACGGTCACCGTCACGCTGAGCGACGTCAACGACAATCCTCCGCGCTTTTCCCGAAGTACGTCTTTCCGGGGATTTTTTCTTTTTCCTGCGTGAACGTGAAAATCCCTAAAAATCAATGCGTCGCGAAAAACATCGTAATGCGACTCGGAAATGGAATGAAGTCGATTTTCTGCGGGAGCAGGAGGCGGACACATGGTACAGCAGACAGACGATAAGAGAAAGCAGAAATAGCATCATCAATAATTTTGTGTGTGTGTGTGTGTGTGTGTGTGTGTGTGTGTGTGTGTGTGTGTGTGTGTGGTGGCAGAATCCTATCAGTTCAGCGTGCCCGAATCGCTGCCCGTGGCTTCCGTGGTGGCCAAGATAAAGGCCTTGGATGCAGACGTGGGCCCCAACGCCGAGATGGAGTACAGAATTATGGAAGGAGACGGCCTCGGGGTTTTCAGGGTCGAACCAGACAAAGACTCTCAGGAAGGAGTCATAACTCTGCTGAAGGTGAGTCAGTCGTACGCCGGCCGCGTGACCGCGCATCTCATTCCTCATCTCGTTCGGACCCGGGAGGAGCCCGGCGCTCCGGATCGGCGGTCCGCATGCCGGCGGTCCGGAGGGAACGGGATTCGCCGGATTACAGCGAGCGGCCGCTTACGCCGGAATTAGCAGATTTAGTGGAAATCAGATCCGCAGATCCAGTCTGAAGGTTAATCCGAGCCGGCTGACAGATTGCGCCGCCGCAGAGTATTTGATGAGGATCAGCGGCGTAAATAAATCCCCTGTGGCCTTCAGACGCCGGGAAAGTCACCAGCTGTGTGTCTGGATTCCTTCCCAATTTACCTCACGAGGGATCCGGAAATGTATCGAGGTGGAGGAGATACCAGACAGGAGAGATGAGATAGAAAGAAATGAGACATGAGATAGTTGTTTTGAGATACTGTTTTTTTTTTTTTTAGTTTAGATACTGAGATTGGCCGTGAGATATTGGGATATCGGATGAGATAATGAGATGAGCTATGAGATGATATATTGAGATATGAGATGAGACATGCAATGAAAGGTTGGGGTATGATAGGGGATATGAGACGAGATGTGAGAGGGTACATTGAGATATGAGATGCTGGGATATGAGATATGAGATGAGCTATGATATGATATATAGACGTATGAGATGAGATATGAGACATGGAATGAAAGGTTGGGATATGATAGGGGATATGAGATGAGATATGAGAGGGTACACTGAGATATGAGATGAGCTATGATATGATATATAGACGTATGAGATGAGGTATGAGACATGCATTGAAAGGTTGGGATATGATAGGGGATATGAGAGGGTACATTGAGATATGAGATGCTGAGATACGAGACATGAGATGAGCTATGGTATGATATATAGACGTATGAGATGAGATATGAGACATGCAGTGAAAGGTTGGGATATGGTACATTGAGATATGAGATGCTGAGACATGAGAGTAGATATGAGGTATGAGATATGCAACGAAAGATTGCGAGATGAGATATGAGATGAGATATGAGAGGATATATTGAGGTATGAGATGAGATTCTGAGATACGGAGATATGAGATGTGAGATGTAAGAGGAGATATGAGATGAGATTTATGGGATAATGAGATATGATGGTTAAAACACTGGGATGTGAACAATAAGATATCGGGATATGAGATATGAGATAGTGAGACGTCGATGTGAGCTGCACGATTCTGATATTTATCGTTTGAGTTTAGTTACAGGAAGTGTAACGCGGTGGAATTGTTTGGTGACACTGTGACACATCTGGAAAAGCCACAGCAGCCTGCGTTTTGTTGCGCGCGCTTTCGCCCCCGAACTCGTTCCTCTTTCTGAAGGTAACATCTCAGCAGATTGATGATGGTGAGATCAGCGCTCGGAGGAGGACGTGCCATCTGCTGCAGAGATCCGTCCTCGTTTTTTTTTCTTCTTCTTTTGTGTACCGGAAAATGAATCACTATGAAAATAAAACATCTTTTCTCCGACACTCTCTCAGAGAAGACGAGATCGTTGTGTGGACGATGTTTCACCACATCTTTCTGGCCTTGTGGGCATCGAAACCACAACCTTCTGTCGTCTGCCAGAAGCTTTATATGTATGTTACATTGACAGGTGTGTGTTACACTATTATATGTGTGTTACACTGGACAGGTGTGTGTTACACTATTATATGTGTGTTACACTGACAGGTGTGTGTTACACTATTATATGTGTGTTACACTGGCAGGTGTGTGTTACACTATTATATGTGTGTTACACTGGCAGGTGTGTGTTACACTATTATATGTGTTACATGTGTGTTACACTGGTAGGTGTGTTACACTATTATATGTGGTGTTACATGACAGGTGTGTGTTACACTATTATATGTGGCAGGTGTGTGTTACAATATTATATGTGTGTTACACTGGACAGGTGTGTGTTACACTATTATATGTGTGTTACACTGACAGGTGTGTGTTACACTATTATATGTGTTACACTGACAGGTGTGTGTTACACTATTATATGTGTGTTACACTGACAGGTGTGTGTTACACTATTATATGTGTTACATTGACAGGTTACACTATTATATGTGTGTTACACTATTATATGTGTTACACTGACAGGTGTGTGTTACACTATTATATGTGTTACACTGACAGGTGTGTGTTACACTATTATATGTGTTACACTGACAGGTGTGTGTTACACTATTATATGTGTGTTACAATATAATGTGTGTTACACTGGCAGGTGTGTGTTACACTATTATAGGTGTGTGTTACACTATTATATTGTTACATAGGTGTGTGTTACAATATTATATGTGTGTTACACTGGCAGGTGTGTGTTACACTATTATATGTGTTACATTGATAGGTGTGTTACAATATTATATGTGTGTTACACTGGCAGGTGTGTGTTACATTATATGTGTGTTATAGGTGTGTGTTACACATGTGTTACATTGATAGGTGTGTTACACTATTATATGTGTGTTACACTGGCAGGTGTGTGTTACAATATTATATGTGTGTTACACTGGTTACAATATGTGTGTTACACAGGTGTGTGTTACACTATTATATGTGTGTTACACTGGCAGGTGTGTGTTACACTATTATATGTGTTACATTGACAGGTGTTGTTACACTATTATATGTGTGTTACACTGGCAGGTGTGTGTTACACTATTATATGTGTGTTACACTGACAGGTGTGTGTTACACTATTATATGTGTGTTACATTGACAGGTGTGTTACACTATTATATATGTGTTCCATTGACAGGTGTGTGTTACACTATTGTGTGTGTTACATTAATAGGTGTGTTACACTGTTAGGTGTGTGTTACACTGTTAGGTGTGTGTTAGACTGCCAGGTGTGTGTTACATGTTAGGTGTGTGTTAGTCTGCCAGGTGTGTGTTACACTGTCAGATGTGTGTTAGACTGTTAGGTATCTGTTAGACTGTCAGGTGTGTGTTACACAGCCAGGTGTGTGTTACATGTTAGGTGTGTGTTACACTGTTAGGTGTGTTTTACACTGCCACATGTGTGTTACACTGTTAGGTGTGTGTTAGTCTGCCAGGTGTGTATCATACTGTTAGGTGTGTGTGTTACACAGTTCGGTTGTGTGTTACACTGTTGTGTGTCTCGGGTGTAGATGGGTTTTGTCCCGGTGGGCGTTTGGAGGTCATGTGACGGCGTGAGCAGATCGGGGTGATTTGTCTGGAAAGTGCTGCGGCGAATCCGGCCGTCTTTCCTCCGGATCGTTTCCAGACTTTTTGTTGTTGTTTTGTTGTTTTGTGTCCGTGGTGAAAGTCGGTGCAGGTGCGAGTCGTCGCGTGATAAATGCGCCGCGCTCAAATCTATTCCAGAAGACATTTTTGCGCCTCGTGTATCTCTGTCTCAAAATCGATACGGGGCTTCGACGCCGCGGCGTCCTGTGACGGCGCTCAGCGGGACTCCGGGGCGTTCGCCCGCGCCGCATCGCCGTCCGACGGATGATTGGAATCTCGCCTCCTGTTTTTTTTTTCTTCCCCTGATCTCTCTGTTTTTCCCTCCTTCTCTCTCTCTCTCTCTCTCTCTCTTTCTCTCTCTCTCTCTCTCTCTTTCTCTCCAGAGTCTTGACTTTGAAACAAAGTCGAGCTACAGTTTAAAAATCGAAGCCTCCAACAGACACGTGGACGCTCGTTTCCGGGGCCAGGGGCCGTTCAGCGACACGGCGAGCGTCAGGCTGGTGGTGGAGAACGTCGACGAGCCGCCCGTCTTCACCACCCCCGTCAGCAGGATGGTGGTCTCCGAGGCGGCCAGAGTGGGCACCATCATCGGCACGGTCTCCGCCACCGACCCGGACTCCACCAACAGCCCCATCAGGTTTTGAGACGCGACCCCTCGCTCGCACCGTCGTCCTCGCGCCGTCCTCGGAGGCTTAATCGCAGCATAAGCACGCCACCCCCTCCTCCCCCCCTCCTCCTCCTCCTCCTTTTCCTCCTCCGCTTCCTTATTACCGTCACCGTTGCTGAATTACGCTGATTAGCTTTGACGGCGCACGCGGCGCGAGCACAAAGACGCCGACTCGGCGTGGTTATTATTTCTGTCATGCGGCGCTCCTGCAGAAGTGCACCGGCGTGTTAATTGTAGAGATCGGTCTTGCTCAATGAGCTCCACGCTTGACGCCGCCGCTCCCAAGATTAATGTTCGCCGCTAAGCGTGTTTGGGTCACACAAGCAGGCGTGAAATTATTCTGATTGCAATTTTGATGTTGATGCAACACGGTGGCGGAGGGGAAAGAAAAAACAACAACAAAACAAAAACGCCTCATTCGGAATGAATTTCTCAAAAAACACCTCGGGGGAAGGGGTGGGGGGGGGGGCGGGGGCGGGTGGGGGGGGCGTTCCCCCCGCGCTCAGACGCCGCGGCTTCTTCAGCGCTGAAATCGCCCGGGAGGAAAAGGCGACGCCGGATCCGCGCGCTAATTATAGCGACTTGTTCGGCTATCGCGTTTATTTATTTATTTATTTGTTTGTTTGTTTATTTATTTAGGAGTTTAACGCCTATCGAGCACTTTATTTCATTTTATTTATGACTTTTCACATTTCAAAACGCGATTGAGAGTTTTACGATGCGACTTCAAAAGTTTTGGCACCCCTTCAGGAACATCCCCCGGTATTTCCATTAATGATTATCAAACGCTAAATAAGCTGTAAAATAAATAAATAATTAAATAAATATTTTATAATAAATGCACATATATATATATATATATATATATATATATATATATATATATATATATATATAGATATGATAGGAAAAAATAGGAAATATAAATATAGAATAAAACAAATTTATTATTAAATATTATTATTAATTATTATTAAATATTTTATGATGAGCGATTATTACTTTTAAGATATTTTTTATTTTTTTTTGGAGAATAATAAATATTAACATTTATTATTTTAAATATTTTTCATTTCTTCACAAATACTTCTGTACCTTTGATGTTCGATTGATGTACAGAAGAACGTCTACAAATAAACAAACAAACAAACAAATAAATAGATACATTAATAAATAAATAAAAGAGGCGAACGTAAACCTCTCACTCGCGGCGTCTTTTCTGTACCACGGAATTAAAAAAAAAAAAAAAGATTAAAATAACAAAATAACAACCACAATAAAGATAAACATCAAAACAATAATAATTATAATTATATCAACCAAAATGAAGTAATAATTCATTAATAAATCCGGCGATTAAAAGCGTCCGTGTGGAAACATTTACAGTTAACTTATAATTGTATTTAAAGCCTGTTAGCTATTTATTTCTGAATTAAAAATAAATAAATAAATAAATAAATAACATAAATAAATAAATAAACGTAGGCTTGAATAAAAATCGCTATATTATATGATGGAAAGTTTCCTGTTTCTATACAAACGAAGCCCTGATTTGACGCTGCAGGTACTCGATCGACCGGAACACGGACCTGGAGCGTTATTTCAACATCGAGGCGGCGAGCGGCGTCATCAGCACGGCCAAACCGCTGGACCGCGAGATGAACGCCGTGCACAACATCACCATCCTCGCCATCGAAAGCCGTGAGTCTCGTTCATTTATTTATATTCATTCATTCATTCATTCATCTTCTAGCGCTTTATCCGATCTTCCCTCGGGTCACGGGGAGTCTGTGTCTATCTCAGGCGTCTATGGGTATTAATGCAGGATACACCCTGGATGGAATGCCAACCCATCGCACACACACACACACACACACACACACATTCACACACTAGGGACAATTTTTCCAAGGTGCCAATTAACCTACCGTGCATGTTTTTGGACCGGGGGAGGAAACCGGAGAACCCGGGGAAAAACCCCCTGAGGCACAGGGAGAACATGCACAAACTCCACACACACTCCACAGACGGGAATCGAACCCTGGCGGTGTGAGGCGAACGTGCTAACGCGCTAAACCACCGTGCCACCTTATTTATTTATTTATTTATTTATTTATTTTCCTTCATCATTTCCCATTTTGCAAAACAAACCCTGGGCTTGGTAATTGAGAAACGGAAGGAGGGATGTATTTTTGCGTTTCCCGGCCGTGCGGCGGCGTGGAGCAGCTGGGCTTTTCTCGCCGCCACAATCCCAAATTCTATTAGAATGAAATCCTCCGCACTGTAATAAGAGATAAAAATTTAAGCCTCTCGAGCAATTTCCCCATGAATATCATTACCCCGAGGCTAACAGGCTGTCGCTGACCTCACAGCTGGCTCGCCCGCGCGCTAATCTACATTTCAAAAAAACGCGCAAAAGCCGCGTTCTCGCGACACGCGCCGCGGAAATCAAGCGCCCGTATGTTATTGTGACTCGGGACGAGCGTTATGTGAAAGCGGGATTCTCAACAGATGTTTCGGAGCCGCCGCCGCGATCCGCTCGCCGCCAAGCAGTCCGTCTCGCCCCCGTCCCGCCCCCGTCCCACTGACCCACTTTCTGTTTATTATTTATTTATTTATTTATTTTTGAAAGGTCTAACGGCGTTAAATATATTACCAAATGAAATGTAGGCCACATGCGTCCTGGGCTCGTGCAATAGAGACGAAACCCGAGTTTCCTCTAAATAATCAATAATCAAATAAATAAAGGGAATAAATCAATCTTACTGCGATGCTGCGGGAATAATAGTAACTAGAGGGGGCGGGGCTTAAGGATCAAACGTTTCCAAGCCGCACTGACCTGCCACTCATGGGCCCCTGAGAAAGGCCCTTAATCCCTTTATTCCCAGGTTCATTCTGGGTCTTAAAGGTCAGGGGGTTAATATATGACAGAAGGAGAACCTGGTTTGGAGAGGGAGGAAGGAAAGAAGGAAAGAAGGACAGAAAAAATAAAGAATGAAAGAAAAGAAAAGAAATAAAATAGAAGGACTGAAAGAAAGAACAAAATAAAAAAGAGAGAAAGAGAAGAAAAGAAAAGAAACAAAGACAGATAGATAGAAAAAAAGAAAGAAAGAATGAACAAAGAAAGAAACAAAGAATGAAAGAAAGGTGGAAAGAAAGAAAGAAAGGTTCCATCTCTAATTTCCGTCGTGTCCCGCTGTGACTCTCGGGTGCATTGAATCAAGTGACTCGCTGCGAATCATTGTGAACTCGCTGTGATTCGTGGTCATTCTCAGGATTCCAGTGACTCACGGTGACTCGCATTGAATCCAGTGACTCGCGTGAATCATTGTGACTCGCTGTGATTCGTGGTCATTCTCAGTGATTCGCTGTGACTCACGGTGACTCACATTGAATCACAATGACTCACGGTGACTCGCTGGGGATCATTGTGACTCGCGGTGATTCGTGGTGATTCTCAGTGATTTGCAGTGACTCACGGTGACTCACTGAATCACAATGACTCACGGTGACTCGTGGTCATTCTCGGTGATTCGTGGTGATCTCAGTGATTTGCAGTGACTCACGGTGACTCGCTGCGAATCACTGTGACTCGCGGTGATTCGTGGTGATTCTCAGTGATTCGCAGTGATTCACGGTGACTCGCTGTGAATCACTGTGACTCGCGGTGATTCGTGGTGTTTCTCAGTGATTGCAGTGATTCACGGGATCTGTGAATCACTGTGACTCGCGGTGATTCAGTGTCGGTGATTCATTCTGTGAATCTGTGACTCGCGGTGATTTGTTTCTCAGTGACTCACGGTGACTCGCTGCGAATCACTGTGACTCGCGGTGATTCGTGGTGATTCTCAGTGATTCGCAGTGATTCACGGTGACTCGCTGTGAACCACTGTGACTCGCGGTGATTCTCCGTGACTCGCGGTGACTCGGGGTCGAGTGTCGAGTCTGTACAACATCCAGTGTTCACATCGGGGACACAGAATAGCGCAGAATGACAACGAACACTCGAAGATGTCAGGAAATCTCTCACACACACACACACACACACACACACACACACACACACACACACACACACACACACACTGCAACTTGGAATGAAGTGTCAATCCTTCAACCCATTTCACTTCTGTCCCTTTCACAAAGTCCCTCTCTCACACACACACACACACACACACACACACACACACACACCCTGACAGCCTCCTGCTTTTCGTGTCGCTCCCCCGAGGTAATTAACGCTTCTATCGGCCTTCGTTTGATGGGCGAATAAACAGCGACGCCGCCCGCATTAATTAGCCGTCGTTCCAGACGTGACGTTGCGGCTTCGGCGATAACTAACATCGATTATTGCTTTCGTTTAGGAAGCCGAGGCTCCGCGAGCTAGCGCATTAGTTAACACCGCCGCCGACGGCTAATTAGCGCTTCTGTAAACAAACACTCGCCGTTAACCCGTGTTTATTCCACACGCCTCCCAACATTAACGTTTCCCCAGCGTTTCCCCAGCGTTTCCCCAGCGTTTCCCCAGAGTTTCCCCAAGTTTCCCCAGAGTTTCCCCAGAGTTTCCCCAGAGTTTCCCCAGAGTTTCCCCAAGCGTTTCCCCAGCGTTTCCCCAGAGTTTCCCCAGCGTTTCCCCAGCGTTTCCCCAGAGTTTCCCAAGCGTTTCCCCAGCGTTTCCCCAGAGTTTCCCAGCGTTTCCCCAGCGTTTCCCCAGAGTTTCCCCAGCGTTTCCCCAGCGTTTCCCCAGCGTTTCCCCAGCGTTTCCCCAGCGTTTCCCCAGCGTTTCCCCAGAGTTTCCCCAGCGTTTCCCCAGCGTTTCCCCAGCGTTTCCCCAGAGTTTCCCCAGCGTTTCCCCAGCGTTTCCCCAGAGTTTCCCCAGCGTTTCCCCAGCGTTTCCCCAGAGTTTCCCCAGCGTTTCCCCAGCGTTTCCCCAGAGTTTCCCCAAGCGTTTCCCCAGTTTCCCCAGTTTCCCCAGCGTTTCGTTTCCCAGTTTCCCCAGTTTCCCCAGAGTTTCCCCAGTTTCCCCAGAGTTTCCCCAGAGTTTCCCCAGAGTTTCCCCAGAGTTTCCAGGTTTCCCAGTTTCCCCAGCGTTTCCCCAGCGTTTCCCCAGTTTCCCCAGTTTCCCCAGTTTCCCCAGAGTTTCCCCAGCGTTTCCCCAGCGTTTCCCCAGTTTCCCCAGTTTCCCCAGAGTTTCCCCAGTTTCCCCAGTTTCCCCAGAGTTTCCCCAGAGTTTCCCCAGCGTTTCCCCAGTTTCCCCAGAGTTTCCCCAGAGTTTCCCCAGAGTTTCCCCCCAGAGTTTCCCCAGAGTTTCCCCAGAGTTTCCCCAGAGTTTCCCCAGAGTTTCCCCAGAGTTTCCCCAGAGTTTCCCCAGCGTTTCCCCAGCGTTTCCCCAGAGTTTCCCCAGAGTTTCCCCAACGTTTCCCCAGCGTTTCCCCAGCGTTTCCCCAGCGTTTCCCCAGCGTTTCCCCAGTTTCTCCGTTTCCCCAGCGTTTCCCCAGCGTTTCCCCCAAGCGTTTCCCCAGCGTTTCCCCAGCAGAGTTTCCCAAGCGTTTCCCCAGCGTTTCCCCAGTTTCCCAAGTTTCCCCAGCGTTTCCCCAGTTTCCCCAGTTTCCCCAGAGTTTCCAGAGTTTCCCCAGTTTCCCCGTTTCCCCAGAGTTTCCCAGAGTTTCCCCAGCGTTTCCCCAGTTTCCCCAGTTTCTCCAGAGTTTCCCCAGCGTTTCCCCAGAGTTTCCTCCAGAGTTTCCCCAGCGTTTCCCCAGAGTTTCCCCAGCGTTTCCAAGAGCGTTTCCCCAGCGTTTCCCCAGAGTTTCCCCAAGCGTTTCCCCAGCGTTTCCCCAGCGTTTCCCCAGAGTTTCCCCAGCGTTTCCCCAGCGTTTCCCCAGAGTTTCTCCAGAGTTTCCCCAGCGTTTCCCCAGAGTTTCTCCAGAGTTTCCCCAGCGTTTCCCCAGAGTTTCCCAAGCCGCAATCAGAGGGAGAAATAAAAGAAATGTAAAGTAAATATAATAAATCTAATCAAAATCATTAAGTTTGTTTAACGTAAAAATAAACAAACGCAGTGTAAAAAATAAACAACAACATTCTTTATCAATTAAAGAACTTTTTTTTATGTTCAATTTACAGCTACAGTTAATTTTACAATTCTCATATAAGTGCCATTGAACAAGCAAAAAAAGAAAGAAAGAATGAAAGAAAGAAGAAAGAAAAAGAAAGAAAGAAAAAACGAGAAGAAGAAAAGGAAAGAAAGAAAGAAAAGAAAAAAAGAAAGAAGAAGAGAAGAAAAGGAAAGAAAGAAAGAAAGAAAGAAAGAAAGAAATGAAAGAAAGAAAGAGAAAAGAAAAGGAAAGAAGGAAAGAAAAAGAAAAGAAAAGAGAAAAAATAAATAATAATACAAAAAAGAAGGAAAGAAGAAGAAAAAGAAAAGAACCGCCGAGAAAGAAAAAAAGAAAAAAGAAGAAAAAAAGAAAGAAAGAGAAAAAAATAAAGAACGAAAGATAAAGCAAGAAAGAAATGGAAAATGAAAGAATGAAGGAAGGAAGAAGAAGAAAGAAAGAAAGAAAGAAAGAAAGAAAATGAAAGGGCAAAAAGAAAAATAAAGAAAGAAAGACAAAAGAAAGAATGAAAGATAAACGCGAGAAAGAAAATGAAAGATAAAGAAGACAGAAAGAACAAATGAAGAATGGAATAAAAAAAGAAAGAAAGAAAGAAAGACAGAAAGAAGAAATAAAGAAATGACAGAAAGATAGAAAAAGAAAGAGAGGTAAAAAAGAAAGGAGGGGAAAAATGAGCCAAATGATTTCAAAGAAAGAACAAAGGAAAGAATGAAAAAAAAGGAAAAGCAAGACAGGAAATGAAAGAAAAGAAAATCAAGGAAAAAATCAAGGAAAAGAAAGAAAAAAAAGAAAGGAAAAAAAAAAGAAAGAAAAAAGAAAGGAAGGAAGAAACAAGGAAATAAAAAAAAGAAAAAAGAGGGTATAGAAAAAAGAAAGAAAGAGTGATGACGGAGGTGACGTGACCTCGCGTTCTCCGCTCCCTGCAGATGTGGCGTGTTTATTGTTTATTGTCGTGTTTATTGTTTGTTTAGCGTTTTTTTACGTGATATAAGAGTTCGGAGAAATTAACGGAAATGAACGGAAATTAACGGGAATTAACGGGAATTAACAGAAATTAACAGGAATTAACGGAAATTAACGGGAATTAACTGAAATTAAGCGGATTAGATAGACAGACAGACAGCAGATAGATAGATAGACCATAGTAGATAGATAGATAGATAGATAGATAGATAGATAGATAGATAGATAGATAGATAGATAGATAGATAGATAGATAGATAGATAGATGAGACAGACAGACAGACATAGGTGGATAGATAGATAGGCGGATAGATAGATAGACAGACAGACACCCAGATACATAGATAGCTAGATAAATAGCTAGATAGATAGACAGATAGGCACACAGACAGACAGACAGATGGATAGACAAACAGATAGATAGATAACAGATGATAGATAGATAGACAGACAGACAGGTAGAAATTAACAGGAATTAACGAGAATTAACGAGAATTAATGGAAATTAATGGGAATTAACGGAAATTAACGGGAATTAACGGGAATTAACAGAAATTAACAAGAATTAACGGAAATTACGCGGAAATCAATGGGAATTAACAGAAATGATCAGGAATTAACGAGTTTTTTCGGAACATTACACGGGAGTTTAGCGTAAAAAAAAATACATTCCTGCCAAATAAAAATAAAAACGATCATTTTTTGTTTACTTCTTTTTTTTTTACACAAATTCTCTCCGGATAAAAAAAGCGACAAAAATAAACGCAAGTGTGCATAAAAAATAGTGTTATTAATTGTTGTTGGTGCGTGTACAGTATTTGTAGCTGTTCGATGTAGTCAGCGATTTTTCCCAGCTGTGTCTCTTCTGCATGACTGCATTTTGTGTGTGTGTGTGTGTGTGTGTGTGTGTGTGTGTGTGTGTGTGTGTGTGTGTGTGTGTGGTTTGTCCTCCCACACGTGTTCAGGTTTGGGACAAAAAAGAACCCCCCCCCTAAAAAAATGAAAAAGGGGGAAAAAGAATGTTGTGAGGGATTTTGCTTACCAAACAAGAATGTTGCGAAGTTCCATCTGGCTTGTTAATTGTTCGTTTGCCAAGTGTTGCGTAAAAAACGCCATCAGGCAACGCAACGCTAAACGGTCCTGACGATCCGAACGACCTTCAGGTACTGAAGATCAAAGTCGGAAATAAATCAAAAAAAAAAAAATATATAATATATATATATATTATATATATATATATATATATATATCCCCCCTATATTAGCGTATATTACCGTATGGAACCTTACGCAAGCGCATCGCATTCCCAAATCCGTATTACTGCAATAAAGCGCATTTTTACTGAACGCAATAAAGCGCTTCCGTATAACCTAAACAACCGTATCACCAGTTTATATGGAAAAGCAACCGAACGGAACAAATTCTTAAAGGAGCCACGTCCCATATTTTACACTTCAAACCAACACTAAACAAAATAACATTGTATTAACAAGAAATTCATATTAAAAGAATCATTTCCAGAGTAAAATAAATATTAAATAATCAATAATTTTATTAAAGGGAGAGATTTTGAGAGAAATGTATATAATTATAACATCTTTTACAGTTAACAGTATTTACTATATATATATATATATATATATATATATCTATTATATATATATATATATATGACGGATGGACGAAGATGGACAGACAGACAGATAGACTTAAAGACGGATGGATGGATTGACAGATGGATATATAGATGGATAGGTGGATGGATAGATAAATAGATAGATAGACAGACAGATAGACAGACAGACTGACAGATATATTTTATAGATAGATATATTGATAGACAGACAGACAGATAGACAGAAAGACAGGTAGATAGATGATGATATAGATAGATAGATAGATAGATAGATAGATAGATAGATAGATAGATAGATAGATAGATAGATAGATAGATAGATAAGACAGACAGACAGGCAGACAGATAGATAGACACATACATAGATAGATAGATAGATAGATGATAGATAGATAGATAATAATAGATAGATAGATAGATAGATAGATATAGATAGATAGATAGATAGATAGACAGACAGACAGATAGGTGGATAGATAGGCGGATAGATAGATAGATAGATAGACACAATAGATAGATAGCTAGATAGCTAGATACACAAGACAGATAGATATAGATAGATAGATAGATAGATAGATAGATAGATAGATAGATAGATAGATAGATAGACAGACAGATAGACAGACAGATTGATAGACAAACAGATAGATAGATAGATAACAGACGATAGATAGATGGATAGATAGATAGACGGATGGATGAGATAGCTAGTGAACTTGTTTTGATAAACAGTTATTTTTATGCTACGACTTTTTATCCTCTCTTTTCTTTTCCGCTGTAAAAAAAAAACAAAACAGACGTGTTATTGGGAATTTTCCTGCGTGTCGGTTGAATCTTCTCAGCGGTCCACCACCTTCATTCTTATTCCCTCTGCCCTGAAGATCGCTGAGCATGAAAGCAGGACGGGAGGAGGAGGGAGGGAAGGGTAGGGGGGGAGGGGAAAAATAAATAAATAAATAAAAAAATATGGTTGATTCGTATTCCATAAATAATGCAAGGTTGCATCAGTCACACTGATCCTCAGCCTGAATATTTACCCCCGCTCAAGAACATCATCCAAAAACATGAGGCTTCTTCTGGAACTTTCTCGTGTCAGAAAAAGGGAGGAAAAAAAAAAAAAGAAGAAAAAACGTCAACTTTTATAACCCCTTTTTCACAAACACGCTTCTTTACTATCCAGGGAATTGTGTGTTTATGTTGTTGTTGTTGTTGTTGTTGTTTTGTTTTTTCCCTCTTCTCAGAAATGTTGAGGAACCCAATCGGATTAGCCAAAGAACCGCAGAGGAACCTTAAGCTCGGGTTCGAGAACCGATTCTCCGTTTGATTTCCTTCTTTATTAAGGCGTTGTTTTCCGGATTGGACGATCGCAGGTTCACCAAGCCGCCACTAGTGGGAGCCCTCGAGCGCGGAATTTAAACCTCGGGTTTTCTCAGTCGCTCCGGATAAGAAAAGGGTGAAACAATCGTCGGGATTCCTTAAAAAGGTCCTTCAAGTTCCTCAAGGGTTCTTTGTGCCATTCTGGGTCCCAAACATCGTCAACATACATGTGTTTATTGTTCCTCGAGGGTCACCAAGAGCTCACGTTGGGGGGGGGGGGGGATCTAAAGTGCCCTCAAGGACTGAAAAAAAAAAAGGAATGTTTCGATGATACAAAGAAATCTTGAGGAACGTCGGAACTTTTTCCAGGAATTTTCCTCGAAGGTTCTTTTGGTGGTGACGAATCGAAACATAGGTTTTTTTTTTGGTTCTCACAGAAAATTCCCGGATGATGCGCGAATCTCCGCGAGGACTCCGGAAACATGGAGAGGGTTTATATCCCTTTATATCCCTACATCCTTTCACTTTTCCATCAAGGGAATGTTTGTGTTGCAGTGGATCCGTGCGGGGAAAGAAAATGAAAGGGAAGGAAGGAAGAAAGAAAGAAAGAAAGTTAGAAAGAAAGAAAGAAAAGATAGAAAGGAAGAAAGAATTAGAAAGAAAGAAAAAAAAAGAAAGGACAAAAGAAAATAAAGAAAGAAAGACAAAAGAAAGAATGAAAGATGAATGCAAGAAAGAAAATGAAAGAAGGGAGGAAGGAAGAAAGATAGTAAAAGAAAGGAAGAAAAAAAGTAAGAAAGATAAAAGAGAGAAAAGAAAAATAAGACAAGAAAGAGAAAAAGGGAGAGAGAGAAAAAATGACAAAAAATAGAAAAAAAAGAAAGAAAGAAAAAAGAAAGAAAGAAAGAAAGAAAGAAAATTTGACGAAAGAATGAAAGATAAACGCAAGGAAGAAAGTGAAAGAGAATCAAGACAGAAAGAACAAATGAAGAATGAAAGAAAAAAAAAGGAAGGAAGAATGAAAAAAAGACAGTGAAAGAAAGGAAGAAAAAAAAGTAAGAAAGACAAATAAAGAGATAAAAAAAGATAAGAAGAGAAAATAATAACACAAAAAATAGAGAGAGAAAAAAAGAATAAAACATGAAAAAGATAGAAAAAGGAAAGAGAGGAAAAAAAAGAAAGAAAGGAAAAATAGGCCAAGAAATGTAAAATTAAAGAAAGAAAGAAAGAAAGAAAGGATGAAAATGAACAGCACTGTTTGTGTTGCAGTGGATCCGTCTCAGGTGGGGAAAGGGATCACACTCATCACCGTGATGGACGTGAACGATAACGCTCCCGTCTTCGCCATCGAGTACGAGACGTTCCTGTGCGAGAACGCCGGACGGGCCAGTAACTCCTCCGACCTCTCCTCTCTCTCTCTCTCTCTCTCTCAATCTCTCTCTCTCTATCCTTTCTTTCATCTTCAGGGGGGGAAAAACCCCACGTACTGTACGATATCTCGTCCCTGCAGGGTTTACAGACAGAATCTCTCATATAACGCTGACATGTCCCTGCCTTTTTTATTTATTTATTTATTTATTTTTGTTTATTTATTTGTTTATTATTTATTGATTCCTCCCGCGCTGACCTGAAGGAGCCGAGATCACCAGAGAACCCACCCCCGCCCCCACCCCAAATACCCCCCTCCCCCCTCCCCCTCCCCCACCCCCCCACCCCCCCACCCCCCCAACGCGGAAAATTCACGCTTGATGAATTAAACAAATGAGTTTGAAAAGACGGGAAGCGAAACGCCACCTGGAGAGCCGAATCCGGACGCAAACTAGCGCTTTTTTCCGTTTTTTTATTTCCGTTTAGTTTTTTTTTTTTTTTTTTTTTTTTCCGTTTTTTTTTTTTTTTTTTTTTTTTTTTTTTTTTTTGTTTTTTTTTTTTCGTTGTTTTTTTCTGTTTTTTTTTTTTTTTTCTGTTTTTTTTCTGGGTTTTTTCCGTTTTTATCTGATTTTTTTCTGGGGTTTTTTTTGTTTGTTTTTTTCCCGTTTTTTTTTTTTTTTTTTTTTTTTTTTTTTTTTTTTTTTTTTTTTTTTTTTTCTTTTTTTTCTTTTTTTTTTTTTTTTTTTTTTCCGTTTTTGTTTTTTTCTTTCTTTCGGGGGTTTTTTTTTTTTTTTTTTTTTTTCGTTTTTTTTTTTTTTTGTTTTTTTTTTTTTTTTTTTTTTCGTTTTTTTCGTTTTTTTTTTTTTTATTTCCGGGTTTTTTTTTTTCCGTTTTTTTTTTATTTCGTTTTTTTTCTTTTCGTTTTTTTTATTCCGTTTTTTTCCCGTTTTTTTCCCGTTTTTTTCTGTTTTTTTTTTTTGTTTTTTTTCCTTTTTTTTTTTTTTTTTTTTAGGTTTTTTTTTCCGTTTTTTTCCGTGTTTTTTTTTTTGGGTTTTTTTTGGGGTTTTTTTTTTTTTTTCCGTTTTTTTCCACATCCCCCCCCCCCCCCCCCCCCCCCCCCCGAATCCAACACGTCTCCCCCCTCCTCCTCCTCCTCGCCTTTGAACCCAACACGCCCCCCCCTCCTCACCACCCTCGAACCCAACACGTCCCCCCTCCTCCTCCCCTCACCCACCCTCACCCAACACCCCCCCCCTCCCCTCCTCCTCCACCCCCCGAATCCAACACGCCCCCCTCCTCCTCCTCCTCGCCTTCGAACCATACAACGTCCCCCCTCCTCCTCCCCTCGAGCCCAACATGTTCCCTCCCCTCCTCCCTTCCTCACCCCCCGAACCCACCACACACACCCCCCCCTGAACCCAACACGTCCCCCTCCCCTCCCCCCCTACCTCCTCCCCTCCCCCCCACCCCAACATCTTTCCCCCCGTCCCCCCCTCTCCTTCCAATCTCCCCCCGTCCCCCCTCCTCCTCCTCGCCTTCGAACGCGAAACACGTCGTAATATTCAAATCCGATACATTTTTAATGACGCCGCGTTTCCTCGGAACGCCGAAAGGCCTCGTACAGATTATTCTAATAAATAAAGAGCGATTCGCCGACGCCGAAGCAACAGCGTCCGCCACCGCCTTTTATTTCCTCTAATATAATTACTGCGCGCTCGTTTTACCGCCGCGACATTTCACAAGGAGTATAAAATAAAAACAAAACAACCAAAAACAGCGCGGAACGTAAAGAACCGACGGAACGTGGGCTTTTTCGCCGCATGTTATTCCTGCGTGATACGACACGGCGAATTATTTTATTATCCTACATTATAGATGATTATTAACGTTACGAATAATGTACCTTTGCTGTTTTAACGATGTTAACGCGAATCCGCTATAACGCGTTATTAACGCATTACTATGCGAGTACTACTATTAGCAGTTATGCGCTTTGATCTGAAGGATGTGAGTTCAAATCCCAGGAACCCCGATAACTGATATGTGTTAGTGATTCATGAACGATGAATCGTTCCTTTTGAACGAGTCTTTAACCTGACTCGGAAGAACGAGTCGACTCAGAGAGTGATTCGTTCATTTTGAGTCTGGTCTCGACTCGAATCGTTCATTCTCACATGACTCCCATAGACATTACGCAGTGCGTTGCACAGGAAGCAGGATTGAACGGTCCTGCTCATGAGTCTTTTAAACTGAGTCGTTCGTTCTTTCACCGCGCGACTCCCATAGATGCTACGGAACTTCATCTGAGTCGTTTGCTGTTACGTGACTCCCATAAACGCCATGCAGGGCATCTGAGTCGTTTGCTGTTACGTGACTCCCATAAACGCCATGCAGGGCATCTGAGTCGTTTGTTCTTTCGTCACATGACTACCATAAACGGCATGCAGGTGCATCTGAGTCGTTTGTTCTAACATGACTCACATAGACCCTATGCAGTGCATCTGATTCGTTCGTTCTTTTGTCATGTGACTCCCATGCAGTGCATCTGAGTCGTTCGTTCTTTTGTCATGTGACTCCCATGCAGTGCATCTGAGTCGTTCGTTCTTTTGTCATGTGACTCCCATGCAGTGCATCTGAGTTGTTCGTTCTTTTGTCATGTGACTCCCATAGACCCTATGCACTTCATCTGAGTCGTTCATTCTTACGTGACTCCCATAGACACTATGCAGTGCATCTGAGTCGTTCGTTCTTTTGTCATGTGACTCCCATAGACCCTATGCACTTCATCTGAGTCGTTCATTCTTACGTGACTCCCATAGACACTATGCATTGCATCTGAGTCGTTCGTTCTTTTATCACACGACTCCCATGAACGCCATGCATTGCATCCGAGTCGTTCGTTCTTTTGGCCCGTGACTCCCATAAACGCCATGTCAAAAGAACGAACGGAGACTCATGAGCAGAACGGTTCAATTCTGTTTCTGTATGGGAGTCACGTGACAAACGAACGAATGATTCGGACCAGGCGAATCTGTTTGGGTTCTGTTTATTGGACATGACACTTTTCTGATCAAAAGAATGGAATGAACTAAATGAACTCAAAAAAAAAAGATTCAAAGAACCGAGTCACTAAAATGATTCAAACTTCCCATCGCTGTTACGTGTGTGTGTGTGTACGGAGGTGGGAGATCAGCGGTGAAGGCATTGGCCTCTGAAATGGAAGGTCACAGGTTCAAATCCCACCACCAAGCTGCCACTAGTGGGCCCTTGAGCGAGGCCCTTAAGGCTCTGGATGGCGTAAACGAGTGTTCTGTGGGTCTGCAGTGGATCTTCCTGGATTTGGTTTGAAACGTTAAATCTTCTCATCGTTACAGAAGCGAACACACGCAGCCTGTGATTTCTTTTAATATCTTGATCCGCCGCCAGCCGGAAGAGCGCGGGGAGCGTCGGGAGCGTCGGGAGCGTCGGGAGCGTCGGGAGCACATCTGAGCGGAACGCCGGGATAAAAGGCCGGAATAAAGGCGTCTTGTGCAGCGTGTAAGTCTAATCTGAGGATCTGATCGCCGTACGACGGGAGGAAGGAGTTTTACAGATGTACGCGTACGCCTCGCGGGAACGGCGGTCTAAAAGGACGAGATGACACGTCCAAATTCAACACACACACACACACACACACACACACACACACACACACACACACACACACTACCAAATCCTCACACTCCTACACATTCACAAATACACAGCCTCAGACATTTACACACTCACAGATGTCACACACAACACCACACACACACAACAAACAAACACACCCCACAACACGCATGTCATACATGTCCATACATACACACACCACACACACACACACACTACTACCAAATCCTCACACTCCAGATACACATACATTCACAAATCACACAGCCTCAGACATTTACAACATGTCCACAGATGTCCACACAACACACACACACACACACACACACCACACACACACTCACACACACCCTAAACATTCACAAAGCCACAACCCCAGACATTTTACACACCCACACATGTCCACACACACACACACACACACCACACAGTCACACAAAGCCACAAACCCCAGACATTTACACACTCGCAGATGTCCAACCATCCACACACACCACACACACACACACACACACACACACACACACACACACACACCACACACACACACACACACAACCACACAAACCCCACAGCCTCAGACACTTACAAACATACACATCCCACACACACACATCACAAACACACACACACCACACACACACAACCCACACACACACAACACACACACACACACACACACACACACACACACACACACCTACACACACACACACACACACACCACACACACACACCACACCACACACACACACACACACACACACACACACACACAACACACACACACCCACAAATCCAGACACTCAGGACACCTAACACATTCACAACACGCACACACACACACACACACACACATGCACACCTAAACATTCACAAACCCACACACCCAGACATTTACACACTCACAGATGTCCATACAACACCACACACCCACACACACACAACACAACACACACACACTTCCAAATCCAGACACTCAGAAACCTATACATTCATAACCCCCCCCAAACACACACACACACACACACTATACATTCACACACACACACACACACACACACACATTCAAAAACACCTATACATTCACACACACCCACACTCTCAGACATTTACACACTTACAGATGTCACACACACACACCACACACCACACACACACTCACACACACACACACACACACTTCACAACATTCTCCCCCCACACACACACACCTATACATTCACACACCACAAACATTCCACACAACACACACACACACACACACACACAACATTCCAAACCCCCACACACACACACACATCAGTCACAACACACACACACACACACACACACAAACACACACACCTAAACATTCACAAACCCCACACTCTCAGACATTTACACACTTACAGATGTCCACACACACACACACACACACACTCACACACACACACACACACACACACACACACTCCAAATCCCCCACACACACACAACACATACCAACCACACATTCACACACACACACCACACACACACACCTCACACACACATTACACACACACACACACAAACACACACACACACACACACACCTGCAAATCCAGTATTCACTGTTGGTCATTGCTTTCTTTCTTTCATGTCCTGATAATAAAAAGTGTGAAAAATGGGACGACACGAGTCGCACTGCTGAATTCCATCAGGTGACATTTTGGCGGGTGTAAATTCCCCCCCGGGGTAATAATTTATATCTGAAAATATATTTACAGCCGCTTGCAAAAGCATCCTGTAGAGATAAAAATACACACACACACACACACACACATCAGGAATGAAATGAGCGAGTTCACACTGAGAGAGAGAGAAAGAGAGAGAGACGAATTCTCCCACGTTCCCATTGGAGCTTTTAAGATCCTAAAAAACAAGTTTCTCCGAGACGACTTAAAGGAAAATCCCCTGCCGGGAGGGACAGACGGACGGAGGGACGGAGGGATGGAGGGACGGAGGGACGGACCGGCGTGTGTCGGCAATTACGGCTAACTCTCGGCGCCGTGGGAAATCATGTTTTGCCGGCGGATGTATCGCTGAAACCCCTGATGAAAGATTGGTATAAAGAATGGGAATGCCCTGCGGATCCGTGACTGTCGCCCCGGCCGCTCCCGAGCGCCTCGTCTCTCTCCACTTTCCCATATCCTGCGCTATTTTATTTCCCCGGGATTACATTTCCCATTGCACATGGCGCTGCTCCTGAGCGCTCGACTCGGTCCGCCGCTCGTTCCAGGGTCGACGGCGTTCCGGACCCGGCGGCATTCCGGAGCTTGGCGGCACGCTCCGAACGGCAGGCGCTCGCGTCTCGTTAGAGTTTCGTCCTTAACACGGCGCAAAAAAAAATAGCTCTGCATTATTATACGCTCCGATGTCCCTATATGGCTGAGAGACATGGTGGCGGCGGCTCAGGGAGAGGGGCGGAGCTCCGGCTGCGATTGGAGGCGATGCAAGGCAAAAGATTTTGACGGATCTTGGCGGAGAATTCGTTGGACGCTGTGACGGGACGCTCCGAACGGCAGGCGATCGCGTCTCGGGTCTCGTTACAGTTTCGCCCTTAACACGGCACCGAAAAAAATTACCTCTGGATTATTATACGCTCCGATGCCCCATGTGGCTGAGAGACATGGTGGCGGCAGCTCAGGGGGGGCGGAGCTTATGGGGGCGGAGCCTGTGGGGGCGGAGCTTGTGCTTAATGAGCGCGGAGGTTTTCTCCGTACGGATGCCCGAGCGCCTCCTCGCCGACGTTCCCGGGTTCCTCGGTCTAAATAAATAAATAAATAAATAAATAAATAAATAAATAAACACCGATCTGGTGTCGCTGTTGACGACCCGCTGGGTGGAGGAGAACCGAATCGTCCGTGCTTTTCTCATATGCATGCCGTGCCCTTTATAAGCGCCGCGCCGCGCCGACGCAATCGATTTCTGATCGTCCGCGTCGGGAATGTTTTCAGGCGACTCCGGGAGGAATTGCAGCTTCCGGATCACTGCGCTTTCTTCTTCATGGATGAGGATTTATTTATTTATTTATTAGGAATTTCACCCTACAATTACTCTTCATCCGTTATCCAGTCCCATGTTATAGACGCGACGTAATATGTCAAATATTTCGGTTGACATAGAGGACTTATGTAGGCATTCGTGAAGTGTTGCAGATGCGCGCATACGTCGTTTGTTTTGGGGTCATTGTTACCTTGAGACACCTTTAAATAAAGTGTCATTGACAGTCATTTCAATCAATGGGTATTCATTCATTGTATGGCTTATGTAGGCTTTATGTAGGGTTATGAATGTTTACGTGAGTGTATGTCAGTTGTTTTGAAACATTTGTTTGTAGCACATCATTCACAAAGTATATACTTTCATTGATTGCTTATCGATTACTTACGTAGGCTGCGTTCAGTGGTTATGTAGGCTCTACGTAGTGTCACGGATGGTTAAATATTCCTGATATCAGTCGGCATAAAGTGGTTATGTAGGCTTCATGTAGTGTTTGTAAGCTCCATATGAAGGTTCAAACAGTTCGCCAGTTGTAATGGAGTGGTTATGTAGGCTCTATATAGTGTTTCAATAGGCACATGTCACTATGTCGTGAAGTGCTTATGTTATTATTATGTAGTGTAATGAATGGTTAAATCGGATTATGCCAGACATCAGGAAGTGGTCATGTAGGCTCCATAACAAGTTCTATGTAGCGGAATGTTTAATATCGCGTGATTGGTTAAAAGGAAGTCGTTAGTATATGTATAATCTGTATGTAGTATTATGAATGTTAAAAGAGCTTAATGTCACTAGTCATAAAGTGGTTGTTTAGACCGGTGTCAGACATCATCGTTTGTAGGCTCATCTTCGTGTTCGTTCGCTTGTCATAAAGAGGTTATGTAGGCTCCATGCGCAGGGTTATGAATGTTTAAATAGCGTGAGTTTGAGAGCCGGGGGCACGGTGGCTTAGTGGTTAGCACGTTCGCCTCACACCGCCAGGGTCCGGGTTCGATTCCCGTCTCGGTCCATGTGTGTGTGTGGAGTTTGCATGTTCTCCCCGTGCCTCAGGGGTTTTTTCTCCGGGTTCTCCGGTTTCCTCCCCCGGTCCAAAAAAACATGCACGGTAGGTTGATTGGCACCTTGGAAAATGGTCCCTAGTGTATGAATGTGTGTGTGTGTGTGTGTGTGTGTGTGTGATGGGTCGGCATTCCATCCAGGGTGTATCCTGCCTTAATGCCCATAGACGCCTGAGATAGACACAGACTCCCCGTGACCCGAGGGAAGATCGGATATAAAGCGCTAGAAGATGAATGAATGAATGAGTTTGAGAGCCTAAAAGCGTCACTCAGTGATCAGTGTCGAAACTCAACCCCAGCAAACCTCAACCCTGCCGATTTTCCCCCAGCAGCATTTCAGGGGAATCGCCTTAAAGCTCCGCCTGACAGGCAGGTCGTGATAATCATCTCTAAAGCGCTGCACTTTTCTCCAAATCCCCCAGCGCACTGTCTAAGCATGGCTAATCACTGATGGCGTATAGACTCACAAACCCCCAGCGCCGGGATTGTTTTGATTAGAACTTCATTTCAGACGGCCAGACAGCCGTATTGATAGCCGCACTCCAAATTGGATTTGTATGTCATTACATGATGCGCACTTCAAGATGCAATTTAGGAACGAGTGCTCATATAACTGCTACATGATCGTTTAACCCTACGATAACCCCTTTATCGGCTACAGTAGTGCTCAGGCGGAATCATCATCATCATAATAATAATAATAATAATATTGTTCGCCATTTCATTTAAATACACTACTGAAAAAGTTTTAATAGTGTCACGAGTGCTTATGAACGAGTGTTTGGTTACGCAGAACGCAATTTTCGTTGTGTTTCATAGCAACGACATATCACGCTCATAACACTACATGCATAAGTTCACAATAACTGACCTCAAGTGCAGTTACACATTCATAGTAGCTTATGGAGGCGTTATGAATTACTTCTTGCATTGTCCTTGGTCCTTGTGCTTCTGGTAGCTTAAGTAGGCCCTATGTAGTACCGTATTACACATTTCTATGGAGGCATGTGTACCAAGTATATGTACGTGTAATAAGCGCTGTCGTTAAATACAATGATGCGTCACTAAGTAAATAGCGCATCAAATAGCGTCACAGATGGATTATGCAGGCTCTATGAATGTTTAAGTACCTTCATTCATCCTCGTCAAGCGCGATGTTGTCACGGATGGCTTATGTAGACTCTATGTAGTGTCGCGAATGTGTGCGCATGCTTGCATCATTTTGCTTTAGAAAACTTGCGTATTCACAGCCATGTTGCATTATAAACACTGGATGTTTTGGCACAGGGGGCTTATGTAGGCTCTATGTAGTCAACATGACATTGGGGCAGGCAAAAAAAAAAAAAAAGGGAAGAAGCAAAATGAAACATCGCTTTCAGCGTCTTGCAGAAGAAGTTGCGGAGTAAATTGATTGAGCGAGCGTTGTGTACTCTCCTCCTCAGGTGATCGAGACGGTGAGCGCGGTGGATAAAGACGAGCCTCCCAGCGGCCATCGCTTCTTCTTCTCCCTGACTGCCGAAGCTGCCGGGAACCACAACTTCACCCTGCGGGACAACAAAGGTGGCGTTGCACCGTGACGATTCCTGCCTTATCAGCATCAACACACCTGGGAGATGTATTTCAATATGCAGTACTTAAAGCAGCGACGTTACAGCGTCGCGTTATAAACGGCTTTCCTGCATCCGAGTCCGTAACACTCCCGGCAGGGAACGTTCTGATTGGATCAGTGTTTATTTTAATAACAATTGATTTAAATCATTTTTAGTCTTTCCAAACTAAACAGCTTCAAAACCATCACTACAGGAGTTATAACACCTGTCGTAAGTCTGCATTTATAAGGGGGAACATGTCATGGCCAGATATATCACATTAACCTTCACAGCTTCCAAATATACACAGTGGTTATAACGTTCCAGAAAGTGCCATATTAGCATTTAATAAACGCGCTTATAATGAAGCACTTGTGTATTACTATGCTTTATGAACGCTTTATTGTGTATCTGTGCTTTATGAACTTTATGCCGATTATTAAATGTTTACCACTGTTTTTGCTATGGGGAAAATAATGTATACATGTACAACTTGCCATAGGGACCTCATAACGATGTTATGTAGCGTTATTCATCTTTAAGAAGGATAATTGTTGCTTATAGTATGTAGCCTAATTTACACAGGTTGTAAGGGTTATGTAAAGGTTACATATCTTGGAGGGTTATGAATGCATGTCGGTTGACAGGGCCTTACGTATTTCTTATGTAGCCTTATGTACATTTCTATGAGTTGTCTCTACAGTTCTTGGAAAGAAGGTTGTCGAATGCTTACGCAGCCATCATGTGCCGTTATATATAAAATGCAGTATCTTAATGTTAGTTAAGGCTATGTCGCCTTATAAATTTTGTATTCATGGGTTATAGCTATTTTTGGCTGATGTGACGTTTTATGAATGTTTGTGATTAAGTTGGTATTAATGGGTTAGGCAGTCTTATTCACATTGCGCTTATAACTTGTCAGTGATGCCTTATGTAGCGTTATAAGCCCTAGAATTCAATGGACTGCCAAAAAAAAAGACAATATTTAGACAGATTTTAATTGATTATGAAAATGTCGTTATGTTTTATATAAAAAAAAAGAGATCTTTTGTAACCCTGACACTCGTGTCTCTGATCCTCCCAGTTTCTTCTCTCACCACATTTCCTTTCAGCAACGATCTCCTTCCCTTTCACATCTTATCAGTTCGTCTCCTGTCTGCTCTCCAGATAACACGGCGTCCATCCTGACTAAGCGCGGAGGATTTCACAGGCGAGAGCAGCCCATGTACCGGCTGCCGGTGCTGATAGTGGACAGCGGGAGTCCGTCTCTCAGCAGCACTAACACTCTGTCCATCCGCGTGTGTGAGTGCGACTCTGATGGAGCTCCGCAGGCGTGCGGAACCGAAGCCTTCCTCCTGACGGCCGGACTCAGCACCGGAGCGCTCACTGCCATCCTGGCCTGCATCATGACTCTGCTCGGTAAGGGTTATCACCTTCATCATCATCATCACCTTCATCATCATCATCATCATCACCATCATCATCATCATCATCATCATCATCATCATCATCATCATCATCATCACCATCATCACCATCATCACCATCATCATCATCATCATCATCATCATCATCATCATCATCATCATCATCATCATCATCATCATCACCATCATCATCATCATCATCATCATCATCACCATCATCACCATCATCATCATCATCATCATCATCACTTCATCATCATCATCATCATCATCACCATCATCATCATCACATCATCATCATCACCATCATCATCATCATCATCATCATCATCATCATCATCATCACCATCATCATCATCATCATCATCATCACCATCATCATCATCATCATCATCATCATCATCATCATCATCATCACATCATCATCATCTTCATCATCATCATCATCATCATCATCATCATCATCATCATCATCATCATCATCATCATCATCATCATCATCATCATCATCATCATCATCATCATCATCATCATCATCATCATCATCATCATCATCATCATCATCATCATCATCATCATCATCATCATCATCATCATCATCATCATCATCATCATCACCATCATCATCACCATCATCATCATCATCATCATCATCATCATCACCATCATCACCATCACATCATCATCATCATCATCATCATCATCATCATCATCATCATCATCATCACCATCATCATCATATTATCATCATCATCATCATCATCATCATCATCTCATCACATCATCATCATCATCATCATCACCATCATCATCATCATCATCATCATCATCATCATCATCATCATCATCATCATCATCATCATCATCATCATCATTCATCATCATCATCATCATCATCATCATCATCATCATCATCATCATCATCACCATCATCACCATCATCATCATCATCATCATCACCATCATCATCATCATCATCATCATCATCATCATCATCATCATCATCATCATCATCATCATCATCATCATCATCACCTTCATCATCATCACATCATCATCATCATCATCATCATCATCATCATCATCATCGCATCATCATCATCATCCCCCTTCATCATCATCATCATCATCATCATCATCATCATCATCATCATCATCATCATCATCATCACCATCATCATCATCATCATCATCATCATCAATCATCACATCAAAACCTTCAATCACCATCACCATCATCATCATCACCATCATCATCATCATCACCATCATCATCATCATCATCACCATCATCACCATCATCATCATCATCATCATCACATCATCATCATCATCATCATCACTCTGCATGTTAGGAGTTGATATTATAAGAGAAGTTGTTTGTGGTTGATGATTTTCGCCGCGGCGTGTTTTTTATTTTTATCGGTTAATTGAGAGGAAACGAATAGAAAGTCAATTACGCAGCGAGAACGTCGTCTCATTCCGCCTGTTTGTTTGTCTTCTCTCTCCTCGTTGTCTTCATTAAGTCCTAAACTGATTCGAAATGAACTTGTTTTGTTGTGTGTGTGTGTGTGTGTGTGTGTGTGTGTGTGTGTGTGTGTGTGTGTGTGTGTGTGTGTGTGTGTGTGTGTGTGTGTGGAGGAAAATAATTAATTAGGGTTGAAGCGGCTCGCGGGAGAAAAAAAAACGCGCTTTTACGAGCGAATAACATTTGTTAATTACGGAGCTGATTTCCAAAAGTACATTAGATCCATTACATGTGATTGATTGTGCGACGTGGCGGCGCGTCGCGGCGCTTGTTGACGTCTGTCACACGCCGGCGCTCTCGCGTGCTTTACCACGATTTGTGACGGCTGTAGCCGTGAAGGACGCCGGCGCTACAGCCGAGGGTCTGTTGGAGGGTCGCGTCGACGTGCCAGATTAGCGGCTTTGTTCGCTGATTGCTCGTTTTTCCAACCCAGCCGTCTGATTGGTCGAGCTCGGGCTGATTGGCGATTCGACGACCGGAGAACGAGTGGAGTGAATGATGGATAAACGAGTTTGTGATTATTTGTATTGTTGTTGTTGTTTCTCAGATCACATTGGTGTCCACGGAGATCAAAGTGTCCTTGATGTGACAAAAAAATGCCATAAATTGTCGAATAAAAAATATTATTATGCATTAATATATGTAATTGATTAATTAGTGTCTAATGTAAATACATAATTTTAAATAGATAATTGTTATAAATATTTAAAACATGATTAAAATACTAATTATGCCTTTATTTTCAGGATATTAAATGTTTAAACGCCTTTTATATTGTAATGTTCAAATAAAAAAACATGACATGATTTATGTAAATATTCAAATATGAATAATATGAATAATATCATTTATCATTATAATAGATTTATTAATAATATTAATAATTGATCATTATAATAAGGACTCATATTTAGGAAATATTGAACCGAGTGATTTTTTTTTTTCAATTCGTTTTTAACGCAAATTAATAACGAGTCGCTTTGATGTTTACAAATGAGCGCATACGTATTTATTTAGCGTATTTATTTCTAAAATAAACTGTGCGCTGTCCATGCAACCTGCGGTGCTGAAACATTGTTCATTCATTCATTCATTCATCTTCTACCGCTTTATCCGATCTTCCTCGGGTCACGGGGAGTCTGTGTCTATCTCAGGCGTCTATGGGCATTAAGGCAGGATACACCCTGGATGGAATGCCAACCCATCGCAGGCACACACACACACACACACACACACACCACACACCCACACACACACACACACACACACACACACATTCATACACTAGGGACAATTTTTTCCAAGGTGCCAATCAACCTACCGTGCATGTTTTTGGACCGGGGGAGGAAACCGGAGAACCCGGGGAAAAACCCCCTGAGGCACGGGGAGAACATGCACAAACTCCACACACACATTGGCCGAGACGGGAATCGAACCCGGAACCCTGGCGGTGTGAGGCGAACGTGCTAACCAACTAAAGCCACCGTGCCCCGCTGAAACATTGTATTAATTATAAAAATAAAAACGTAATTTTAATAAATAAATAAATAAAAAAAAAAAAACGTTTCCTGCGTTTATTTACATTATAAAAAATATATAACGAATCC
>JACRUU010000027.1:28254658-28267158 GCA_030449085.1 Kryptopterus vitreolus | reverse complement strand
ACCCTACCTTATCCTGCTCCACCCTACCTCATCCTGCTCCACCCTACCTCACCCTGCTCCACCCTACCTCATCCTGCTCCCCTCTACCTTATCCTGCTCCCCTCTACCTTATCCTGCTCCACCCTACCTCACCATGTTCCACCCTACCTCATCCTGCTCCACCCTACCTCACCATGCTCCACCCTACCTTATCCTGCTCCACCTCACCATGAACCACTCTACCCTATCCTGCTCCACCCAACCTCACCCTGACCTGCCCCATCACATCTTACATATTATCCACCGAGCTACAACATCCTGCTGGAATTCTTCTCAGGGTTTTTGAGGTGGATATCTCTTCATACTCCACTGAACACGTGACATGTCATGGTGTAATATTACAGAGTTCCTGTCAGAGCTCGAGTCCCCTCATTACTCCTCGGCTTGTGGTGGCCGATCCGGGAGGCGCTTGTTGCCGCGGGCGATGCTGCCTCCGGGTCTCCGGTGTCTCCGTTTCAGCCTAATCTCCTAATGGCTGTAACAGCAGAGCCAAGTCTACAACCAACACACTTATAAAGATCTAATACACACTCGCTCGCGTCCTCCTCGATTTATTCAGCGGCAGCGCCGGAGCTGTAAACCACAGCAACCTACAGCGCTGTAAACCACAGCAACCTACAGCGCTGTAAACCACAGCAACCTACAGCGCTGTAAACCACAGCAACCTACAGCGCTGTGCTCGTATAAACGTCTCGCCAGACTCCAGTACATCTCCATTATCTCGCACCAGCGGCACGGGGCAGCGAGAGGGACGGAGCAGCGAATCCAACAGCACTGCATCATTTTTTAAGAGGTCGATACCAACAAGTTCCCTCATCCCTTTACTCTCCTCCACAATCACCCCCACCCTTTCCTCCACAACCACCCTTACAAGCCCTTCCTTTCCCATACAACCACCCCCACCCTGTACCCCACAACCACCCGAAACCTCACCACCACCCCCTTTCCCCCACAACCACCCACACCCTTTCCTCCACAACCACCCTTACAAGCCCTTCCTTTCCCATACAACCACCCCCACCCTGTACCCCACAACCACCCGAAACCTCACCACCACCCCCTTTCCCCCACAACCACCCACACCCTTTCCTCCACAACCACCCTTACAAGCTCTCCCTTTACCCCACAACCACCTCAACCCTCACCACCACCCCCTTTCCCCCACAACCACCCACACCCTTTCCTCCACAACCACCCCCACAAGCCCACCCTTTACCTCACAACCACCTCAACCCTCACCACCACCCCCTTTCCCCCACAACCACCCACACCCTTTCCTCCACAATCACCACACCTTTTTCTCCCAAAACAACCCTCCCTCTACACCATAATCACCCCCACCATTTCCCCCACAGCCCCCAACCCTCACCACCACCCACTCCTTCCCCCACAATCACCCACACCTTTTCCTCCACAATCGCTCTTACAAGCCCTCCCTTTCCCCTACAACCACCCACACCCTTTCCTCCAAAACCACCCCCACAAGCCCACCCTTTACCTCACAACCCACCCCAACCCTCCCCACCCCACCCCCTTTCCCCCACAACCACCCCTACCTTTTCCTCCCACAATCACCCTCACCTTTTCCTCTCACAAAACCCTCCCCTTACACCATAATCCCCCCACCAGTTTTCCCCCACCACAACCCCCCAAACCCCCCCCACGCCGTAACCCCACAACCACCCCAACCCTCCCCACCCCTTTACTACAACCGCCCCCCCCCACTCCCCCCCCCCCCCCCCCCCATCCTCACTGTCCGCAGACCCAAAATAAAAATCCCGATTGTTGTGTAATTGATTCTGCATGATGGATTGTTTTCTGAATTCAATTACGCTAAATTGGGAATAATGTTAAATTGATCCGCGACTCACTACTGATCATCCATCTTGTGTCAGAACTGCGGCAAAAGCCCGACTCGAGTCTTTAAGCAGTCAGTAACTGTACACGAGGTCTATATAACTCTCAGGCATCGCACGACAGCGGGGTCGAGGAGGATCTCAGCGGCGTCTCGTTCGGGGGGGTTTAAATAAATGAACGCTCTTTGACAACGAGCGTGTTTTGTTTTGGGTTTTTTTATCGAATTATTTATTTATTTGTTTATTTATTGTGCCGTGTAATGAAGTAATGCACATGGATGGGGTGCAGGACTTGTGTCTTCTTTAATGACTTGCGGGAAAAAGGCGCTCAAACCCGACCCATTTTTCTTACTTTCCTGTAAACGTTCCCAAAACACTTTCAAGGAACCCGAAGATGGAAGTCGCGTACGTGGGAATTTAAAGCATCTGTAAGTGACGTCCAAAAGCTTTTTAACGTGCATAAATTAAATGAAGTGTTTTTTTTCGCGTTGCATTAGAGACGAATGTGTACCTGCAGAAAACGAAGATGGGGTTCAGCGTCGGCATCTTCTCATTCGTTCATCCATTCATCTTCTAGCGCTTTATCCGATCTTCCCTCGGGTCACGGGGAGTCTGTGTCTATCTCAGGCGTCTATGGGCATTAAGGCAGGATACACCCTGGATGGAATGCCGACCCATCACACACACACACACACACACATTCATACACTAAGGATAATTTTCCAATGCGCCAATCAACCTACCGTGCATGTTTTTGGACCGTGGGAGGAAACCGGAGAACCCGGAGAAAAACCCCCGGAGAACATGCACAAACTCCACATACACATGGCCGAGACGGGAATCGAACCCGGATCCTAAAGGTGTGAGGCGAACGTGTTCACCACTAAACCACCTCATCTCCTCATTAAAGGTCTGAAATGTTTGTGAGGTTTGATGTAACTGGAACAGGAACATCTCTAGATGGCTCGGGTTCCTCGCATCTTCTTGTTAAAGATCCGAAGGTGGTGCAGAAATGGTGCTGGTGCATCTCTAGATGCTTCGGTTCCTCAGAGGGTCGGCATTTTCTCTTTCAAGGTCCATAATCTTCACGAGGTGGGATCCAGCTGGAGAGGGTACGTCTCAAGATCTCCTTGTAAAGTTGCTGGTATCTCCTCTGGATCTTCACTGGCCGAGTCGGCATCTTCTCTTTGAAGGTCCAAACTCTTCCTGAGGTCAGGGGTCCTGATGGAGAGGGTACGTCTCTAGATGATTCAGGCTCCTGCAAAGTTGTTGGTGTCTCCTTTTTGAAGGTCCAAAATGCCCACACAACCAGACCTGGTTCCCCAGAGGGTCGGCATCTTCTCTTTGAAGGTCCAACATATTCATGAGGCCGGGTCCAGGTGGCGCGAAGTTGTTGGTATCTTCTTTGGATCTTCAACCCGATCTGGTTCCTCTCATCTTCAGGAGGCGTTGCAGAACTGGTGCTGGTGCATCTCTAGATGGCTCAGGTTCCTTTGCAACGGTCGGCATTTTCTCCTTGAAGGTCTATAATCTTCATGAGGTCAGGTCCTGGTGGATAGGATACGTTCTCAGATGACTCAGGCTCCTGCAAAGTTGTTGGTATCTCCTCTTGATCTTCAACCCAATCTGGTTCCTCTCAGGTTGGCATCTTCTCTTTAGAGGTCCAAACTCTTCCTGAGTTCAGGTCCTGATGGAGAGGGTACGTCTCTAGATAACTCGGACTCCTCGCAAAAAGTTGTTGCTGTCTCCTTTTTGAAGGTCCAAAATGTCCAGGTGGTGCCACACAAGCAGACCTGGTTCCTCAGAGGGTCGACATCTTCATGAGGTCGGGTCCAGGTGGAGCGAGTACGTCTCTAGATGACTCCTTGCAAAGTTGCTGGTATCTTCTTTGGATCTTCAACCAGACCAGGTTCCTCTCAGGTTGGCATCGTCTTGTTGCAGGTCTGCATCTTCATCTGCATCTGCATCTCTAGATGCTTTGGTTCCTGGCTGGGTCAGCATCTTCTCTTTGAAGTTCCAGGTGGAACCAGACCTGGTTCCTCAGAGGGTTGGCATCTTCTCTTTGAAGGTCCTGAGGTCGGGTCCTGATGGAGAGGGTACGTCTCTAGATGACTCGGACTCCTCGCAAAAAGTTCTTGGTGATTTTCCAAAATTTCCAGGAGGTTCCTCACCCGAGGAACCCGACCTGGTTCCCCCGAAGGTCGGCATCTTCTTGTTGAAGGTCTGGATCTTTCCGAGGTGGTGCGCTACTTGTGTTGGGACATCTGTAGATGTTTTTGGGGACCCGTGTGGGTCGTACAAACTTTCAGCTTTCCTCCAGCACTTTTCCTCCTGCACCCGTGAAAGCCGGGCGAGCTCCATCTCCCTCATCAGGGCGCGCGACCCGATCACCTGGTGGCGCCGACGATGACTGTTTTTGTTTGGAGAAGTGTAGGATCTCAGACGGAAAGAGAATCTGGAGAATCTTGGAGACGCCGAAGCGCTCGGATATTTCTTCCACAGAAACGAACCCCCACACACACACACACACACACACACACACACACACACACACCCACACACACATTGAGATAATGTTGTTTTTTTACGCTCTATAGGAAATGTTTTGCCCTCTAGCAGGTGATGTAGATGCTGTCGTTCCTTTTTTTTCCTGTGCATAGCCAAATTGAGCCATCTGCTTATTTCTGCAACACGTGAAAGCACACGTTTTTCTTTTTTTTTCGGGGGGGGGGGGCGGGGGGGGGGGGGGGGGGGGGCACAAAGCACGCACATGCATCGATATAGCTTATCATTTGCAAAAGTATCGGGACAAAGCGACCTTATTATAAGCACGAGACCCGAACTAGAAGGTCGTGGACGTGTTGCAGGACGAAGAGCTGGAGTGGAAGACCTCATGGTGTTGAGGTGTATGGGACACCTTTGGGATGGATCTTCTCACCTGCATGACTAAACTCGCACCCTGGAATCCCACGAACTCAAAACGTATATATATATATATATATATATATATACTCTATTTGGAATAAAACGCTCGTCTATCTTTAGGATATATATATATATCCTAAAGATAGACGAGCGTTTTATTCCCAAATAGAGTCAGGCTGTGGCTAGGTGTCAGGTTGTGTGTGTGTGTGTGTGTGTGTCGGAGTGTGTGTGTGTGTGTTGGAGCGCTACTCTCCCACTCTCAGCATTTCTAGCCCTGGGAATATACACCCTGCCCCGGGATGAAATATAGGAGCGATGCGCCATTTTTCACACTCTCCGTGGCAAGCCGATGGATGGATCATTAGGTGTTTACAACCCCCCCCCCCCTCACACACACACACACACACACACACACACACACACACACACACACACACACACGAGGTCTCGCTCTCACACTTGTTCCTCCATTCCCCTCACATCTCTCTCCCCTCTCTCTCCATCAGCTCCTCTCATCTCCCCTGTGTTTGCACATCACACACCCAGGCTTCTGCCGCCGTTCCCGGCGTTCCCGGCGTTCCGGAGAGACCCGGCACTGTCGAGTCGGCACTGTTATCTCTCACGCACTCGCGTGAACGATGAACACCGCTTTTATTTTATGCCGAGAGAAGCACATTACACCCCGGCTCATATTTCACCCGCTCTCCGTCTCTACGCTCTCGGAGATTTGTTCGCCGGTTTGTTTTTACGAAAGGAGCATTTTTGCCTCGCAGCATTCGCAGATAGCGAAGGGTCTCGTTTCATCAAGGAGGAAGAACCTCAAAACGTCTCTTACACACGAGGTGTTATCGTAAGGACACACGGAGACTAAATGTAGAACGCACACGTGATTTCATTGTTAAATGTGCGAATCAAAAGGAATCGAATCAAAGTGAATCGAATCACAATGAAAGGAAATGAAATGAATCGGCAAAAAACCCACAATATATATTTATTTATTTATTTATTTATATTATATTATTTTATTTATTTATTACTAATGCGTTCAGACACAAATTATTATTATTATTAATTGTTTTTTTTTTTTTTGCTCAAGAATTTTTACTGCAAAAGAAAATTTCACTATATACGGGGGGCACGGTGGTTTAGTGGTGAACACGTTCGCCTCACACCGCCAGGGTCCGGGTTTTTGATTCCCGTCTCGGCCATGTGTGTGTGGAGTTTGTGCATGTTTCTCCCCGTGTCTCAGGGGGTTTTTCTCCGCGGTTCTCCGGTTTCCTCCCCGGTCCAATAACATGCACGGTAGGTTGATTGGCAACCTTGGAAAATTGTCCCTAGTGTATGAATGTGTGTGTGTGTGTGTGTGTGTTTGTGTGTGTGTATGGTTGGCATTCCATCCAGGTGTGTATCCTGCCTTAATGCTCATAGACGCCTGAGATAGACACAGACTCCCTTGACCCGAGGGAAAGGAAGATGAATATATATATATATTATATATATATATATATAGTATATATATATATATATATATATATATTTTATATATATATATATATATATATATATATCTATATATATATATATATACGCAAAATAAAACAATAGACGTGTAGACATATGCATACATAAACACATACCCATGAAAACTAATATAATTATCAATAAAAATAAACGAGCAAAATAAATGCGTTAAAATATTAATAAATAAATAATATGCAAATCAATTTTAATGGTACTTATCTTTATTAAGGCAGGATTAATTGGTTTACCATTTTTAACGTAATATTTATATATATATATATATTATAATATATATAAATATATATAATATATATAAATAAATAAACAACATGGTGTGTTAATGTGGCTATGAGGAAGGAGTCTCCAGTGTCACTTTGTAATGATAAAAGGAGACGGTATAACCGTTTATAGCTACTTATAATAAGAAGAATTAATAAACTGACTTAATAGCAGGAATTGATTCAAATGTAACACTAAAAGGATAAATAGTACCTTCTAATGAATAAATAATATATTCGGCGGTATTCGTAATAAAATAAACAACGTAATAACAGCGTGACGGTTATTTGTGCGTCTTCCCCGTCACCGCTGCGTTCGCGTTCCTGCGCTCCGGCGTGTATATTTTCCTCATCGCTGACATGGCAGCCTTCCGCGGTAATCATACGAGTGCTAAACGGCTCCCGTTATAGCGGCGTGACATTAGCATCGGCGGCGCTTTATCACGCGGGTGACGCGTGTGACCCTCGCTCTCAGGGCAAAGACGCGCCTTTTGACTGATGGACAATCCGGCCTCATTTGCCCGATGCAGAAGGCATATGCCGGCATCGTAAAACAGGATTTAGTGTCTGGGATATATATATGTGTGTGTTGTGTGGGTGTGTGTGTGGGTGTGTGTGGGTGTGTGTGAGAACGCAGTACGAACGCTTTGTATTTATGACACATTTCCACCTGTAAATCTCAGCCGTTCTTGCAGCAGCAGTGTTTATCGCTCCCGACGTAACACACAAACACACACAGGCTAACATTGTGTGTGTGTGTGTGTGTGTGTGTGTGTGTGTGTGTGTGTGTGTGTGTGTGTGTGCGAAAAAAAATGACCCCGGGGTGTAGCTAGATTTCACAAAGCCTAGGTTGTGTTTATTAATGTGTGTGTGTGTGTGTGTGTGTGTGTGTGTGTGCCCTGTTGGTGACCAAATGCCCCCTGGAGTGTAGTAACATTCCAGTGAACTAGCCACTGTGTGTGTGTGTGTGTGTGTGTGTGTGAACCAACAGATATCATATAATAATAATAATAATAATAATAATAAATAATAATAATAATATGTATGTATGTATTATTTAATTAGTAGTATTAGTATTATATATATTATATATATATATTAAATATATACTATATATATAATTATATTCTAATATATATATATATATACGTGTATTAAATATATTCTACACATTATAGTTATATATATATATATATCTATATTATATGTATATTATATATATAGCTATATATATAATTAATATAATAATTGCTTTTTATTATTAAATGTATCATTTAAAATATATTATACATTATACATTATTATTATTATATTCTTATTATTATTATTATTTATTTCCTTTATAATTTTTTCCTTTAATTACAATTTATATATATTACATTTTTATTTAATTGTTGCATTTTATTTTCACTCGTTTTTGCCCCTCTGTTGTTTTTCTCTTCCTCTTTTTTCAATACATTTTAGACGTTTACATTGAAGGCGTTTAAGAGAATCCCTTATTCACCGTGACGTACAGAAAAAAAGAGAAAAAGTGCGTTAAATGCCGTATGAGTGAGTAAATCCACACCGGATCACACCGGATCACACCGGATCACTCGGATACTCGCTGCGGATCCCGTCGGAATCAAAAGTCCGTAGGAATGAAACAAAAATTCCAGGAAAAACAGGAGGGGGGGGGGGATAATCGCTAATAATCACTCGTCCGACCTTTGACCCTGAGAGATGATGGGATGTATTATCGGCTGAAACTAATCCCGAAAATCCTCCAGATTCCCACATTCGCTGCTCCGCATCTTTCCGGAGGAAAACGACGTCGCCGCCGGGTTTCGTGGAGATTCACGGAGATTTATTCATCCGCACATGCGGCGCGGGTGCCGTGACGACGCCCCCTGTGGGCGAGGTCCGGGATCACGCCCATCCCCTAAAATGCTTACAGCCCCAGATTTCCCGACGCACGGAGATCCTTCATGGAATCTTCAACCGGAGAGTTTCTGTAACCGCCCGAGGAAGAGCCGCAAATATACACTGTTTTTCTTTTTCTCGTGCACTTCTTTTTAACTGTTTAGAAATCAAATAACGGAATGTTAAATAGAGCTCGTTAAAACGGTACGAAAATAATCACAATAATCCTTTTTACGTGAAAAAAAAAAAATATATAGAACACATCCCCGTGACAAAGAATATAATTAAATTATAATCATAAAAAAATTATATAATTATAATCGGTAAAAATAAATGAGCAAAATAAATACAGAAGAATTATTATAAATAAATAATTAATAAATAAATAAATAATACGCCGATAAATTTTAACGGCACTTATTTTTTATCAAGGCGTTTTTGTTTTGCCCATTTTTATATGTGTATATATATTATATATATATATATATATATATATGTATACCCATGAAATATATATAATTATCCTATGATAGAGATATATAATATAAATAATATATTGTATAATAATATAATATAAATGAGCAAAATATAAATATGTAAAAAAATGAATAAAAATAATAAATAAATAAATAAATAATATGCAAATACATGGTTTGCCCATTTATATATATATATATATATATATAAAATAGGTACGAAAATAATCACAATAATCCTTCCCTTTGTTTTTCATCTTTTTTTTCTCTTTTTTTTTCTTTTTTTTTTTAGTCACGTCTTCTTTTGGAGCGATCTCTCTCCGTAAACATGTTAATATCTTTCTCATTCTCTTCCCCGGCGCTCGAAAAAAAAAGTCAATACTTTCTGCTCCGGGCTGCAAGAGGGCAGCGTTCCTGATCCCGATCCTGATTTACCGCCGGAGTTTCGCCTTTTTTTTTTTTTTTTCGATTTCGATTTTCTTTCTTTCTTTCTTTCTTTCTTTTTTAACTCTTTTTGTTATTAGACGCATCGATCCGAGTCTCGACTCCGCCTCGTCCTGTCAATCCCCTGATTTGTTTTTTCTTCTTTATTTACTCATTATCATTATCCCATCGAGCGCCGTAATGAAAATCATTTTCTGTGCGTGCTTGTTTTTTCGGAATTCCGAATTTTTTTCCGATTTTTTTTTTTTTTTGGGGGGGAAAAACTACACGTGGGTTTTTTTTTTTTAACGTTGCTCGGTACTGTACGTATGTGGCATTTCCTCCGCCGTACGAAACATGAGAAGTGGCGTAACTCGGCATCGAACGCTACTGTAGCGCTACCGGAAAAAAACGAATAACGCCAGGTGTTCCGATACTTTCTCCCGTACGGCGCGTTCGTAAAGCTAATGTAGCCGATCGGATTTAATTGAAACGCGCACGTCGATATAAAACACGTCGGGGAAACATGAAATCCAAAAGCCTGGAGGTAATAGAAACGTTCTCCGGCGCATTAAACAAGAAGGAATGGTTGTCGCGGCGACATAAATACTCCTCCAGCGCTAACCCGCGAGTCGTACGCACCCCCCCCCCGAACCCCCCCCCCCCCCCCCCACAAACACACACACACACACACACACCAGGCCTCGTGTTCGCGTATCGCGTTCTGTCGGAGGCAAAAGCAGGTCTAATCTGCGCCCCCCCCCCTGACAGATGGCGTCTGTGATTCTCGTGATGAAAGGTGACGGAGGTTCGGAACAATAGCGGGATTTATAAACGACGCCGCGCTCGCAGGTGCCTCGTTCCCGACGTTAACGCTAATTGGAAAGAAGTCGTTTGCGAGCGCGACAAACGCTGCATTGTGCGTTTTTTTTTTCTTCCTCCGAGATTATAAATAGCCCTCGCGGTCTTTTTTTTTTTCTTTTTTCTTTCCCTTCGACGTTCTCCGGAAAATTGCGCCTCTAGTGGCTCGACTGGGTTTGACATCCGATCTCACAAAGTCTAATTCCTGGCAATATCAGCGTCCAATCCGACACCCAGACTTTGTGTGTGAGAGGAGGCGGGGTGATGGGATCAGGGGGCGGGGTTATGGGAAGAGGTCAGGGTTTATGGGGATTAGGGGGCTAAGTTTGGGGGGGGCGGCGGGGTTTCTGGGGCTTGGGGCGGGGTTTATGGGAGGGGGGGGGTTTATGGGATAGGGGCGGGTTTATGGGATTAGGGGGGTCGGTTTCTAGGAGGAGGGGGGGGGGGGATTTATGGGAGGAGGGGTCTTTGGGGATTAGGGGGGGGGGCCGTTGTCTGGGGAGAGGGGGCGGGTTTAGGGGGGGGAGAGGTGGGCGGGGAGGACGAGGATAGTCGAGCGTTCTTTTCTACATGTTTCTATGACTCACGATTTCTTCAACCTCAGTAAATAAATAAATAAATAAAAGCGCTACGAAAAAAAGCCAAATTACGCATTTTTTCCCCCTTCGACAGAGAATTGCGCCTCTGGTGGCTCGACTGGGTTTAACATGTCATAACGTCACAATAACGTCACAAGATCTGCGTCCGATCCGACACCCAGACTTTGTGTGTTCGGCGGCGGCGGCGACGATGACGGCGTTATCGTGACGTTATCGGATGTTAAACCCGGGCGAGCCACTAGAGGCGCAATTTTCTCGCACGTTTCGTCAGCCTGTTGCAGACGTTGTTGCCTGACGTTGTCGTGGTGAATGTCGGTGTCTGATCTGAGTTGTGTCTCCTTGGCGCAGTGCTGGTGCTGCTGATCGTGACGGTGCGGAGGAGAAAGAAGGAGCCGCTGATCGTGGACGACGAGCGAGACGTGCGCGAGAACATCGTGCGCTACGACGACGAGGGCGGCGGCGAGGAAGACACCGAGGCCTTCGACATGGCGGCGCTGCGCCACCTCAACGCCGCGCGCGAGAGCAAGGCGCGCCGCGACGTCACCCCGGACGTCCCGGCGCTGTACCACGCGCGACCGCCGCCGTACAAAATGGCTCCGGACAACGGCATTTTCCGCGACTTCATCTGGGAGCGCCTGAAGGAAGCCGACGTGGATCCCTCGGCGCCGCCGTACGACTCGCTCCAGACCTACGCCTTCGAGGGCAACGGCTCGGCCGCGCAGTCCCTCAGCTCCCTCGAGTCGCTCAGCACCGACTCCGAGCACAACTACGACTTCCTGAGCGACGGGGCCGCGTTTCAAAAGCTCGCCGACCTCTACGGCCACGCCGAAGCCAGCAACGTCTTCTCCTCCTAGCCCGGAGAGAGGAGTGCGTTTTTTTTTTTGTTTTTTTTTAATGGGGGATAAATGAAATAATAATTCTAATAAAAAAAGACGTCCCGAGTGCCAAGGGAATCACCAAAGACTCCTCGGGGAGAAGGAGCGAGACTTTCAATCCGAAAAAAAAAACAAAAAAAAGAATGTTTTTTTTTTTTTTTTTTAGAAAAAAAAGGATGTGTTTTTTTTGTTTTTTTTTTTTAGAAAAAAAAAAAAAAAAAAAAAAAAAAAAACACGAACACGCATGACAGAGGCGTGATCTGAATGGCATGATCCCTAAAAAAAAAAAAAAAAAAAAAAAAAAGGTGGAGGAAGAGATAAAAAAAAAATGGAGAGTTCAGACGTGGAGGAAAAGAAGAAGAAAAAAAGAAAGAAGAAAAAAAAAAAAACGCTGGCATAGATTTGCGTACTGAAATGTCGTATCCTCTCCGAGGACAGATTGTGGATTCTTACATTGTGGCACTTGGATTTAAATCACCAATCAGACGCCAAGGAAGGATCTCGCTGGGATAGAGGGCATTCGAGGTGTGGGGGCGGGAAGGGGGCGGGGTTTGGTGGAGGGGGCGGGGTTTCGGCGTCCTGGAATTTGTCGTGTAGAGACTTTTTCCGCGAGGACGAGGACGAGTCACAGCGTTGTTGCCTGTTTGGCGAGTCTCTCTCCACGCTTCGGTTTTCTCACATGTTTCTATGACTCACGCTTTCTTCAGCCTCAAAAAAAATACACATAAAAACAAATATAAATAAA
>JACRUU010000027.1:28244190-28249395 GCA_030449085.1 Kryptopterus vitreolus | reverse complement strand
AGAGAGGAGAGAGAGAGAAGAGGAGAGAGAGAAAGCAAATGTAATTATTTGTTAACTGGCTCACTAAATGCAAAGTAAAAGGCCAATCGAAATGTCTTAGCAGTAAGTAATAATAAGTAGCATTTTAATTAAGCAAAATAAACAAGGAGTGGCCCGAGTGAGCAGATAACACCGAGACGGAGACGAGAGGAGGAGAGAGAGAGAGAGAGAGAGAGAGAGATGGAGAGAGAGAGAGAGGGATGGAGAGAATCACTGATGATTATCGCTACCTTCATAAATCACGGCGAGCGAGGATCGATTCGCCTTTACGTCTGAGTAGGATCATCATTTCTGAGGTCGGCGAGATGTTTATCGGATTTCTTTTTTAAGCGACTTACAAACCTCGTAAATGTTCCCGCAATCAGTGACGGTGAAAGACATCGGCCGTGTTTACAAAAGCACGTAATAATCACAACAACAACAACAACAACAACGACAACAACAACATTGAGTGAAGATCCTGATCGCCTCACACGCCTGCTTTCACGCTTTTATACTGCTTTTACACTGTGTTTCGGAGTTACGCGGCGTTCCCGGGATACGGATACGGATCGAGCCGAGGAAAAGAGGAGAGGAGAGAAAAAACACGCCTGAGAGCCAAAAAAACAAAAACAAAAAACAAATCCTGTTTAACCACATGGTGTTGTGTTTGGAGATGAAACGTCTTAAATCTGAAGGAAAGGATTTTTAGATGATATATTATATATATATATATATATATATATAATATACGGATGGATAGATGGAGGTATGGACGGATGGATAGATCATATATATGAATGGATGGTTGATATCTAGATGTATGTATGGATGATTTTATAGATAGATGGATGGGTGTATATATATATATATATATAATATAATATATATATATATATATATATATATATGAATATAGCTATCGATAGATGTGTGGTGGTTTTGGTATAGATGGATGGATAGATGGATGATATATGGATATGGATAGATAGATGGATGGATGATGGATATGGAGATGAATGGGATGATATAGATATGGATGAATGGATGGATGGATGGATGGATGGATAGATGTATGGTTACTATATGGATGGATGGATGGATGATGCATGGATGATATATAGATAGATAAATAGATGGAAGGATGGTTTATATTTAGATGTATGGGTGGCTGGATAGTTGAAATATATATGGATGGATGGATGGATGCTTTATATATAGATGTATGGTGGATGGATGGTGGATGGATGGATGACGAGGATGGATGGATGGATGTATGGATGATGGATGGATGGATGGATGGATGATGGATGATATATAGATAGATACATAGATGGATGGTTTATATTTAGATGTATGGGTGGCTGGATAGTTGAAATATATATGGATGGATGGATGGATGCTTTATATATAGATGTATGGATGGATATGGATGTCTGATGATGGTTTTATATATGGTAGTGGTGATATATGGATATAATGGATGGATGGATGGATGGATGGATGGGATGGAGCTGGCTGGCTGACCTATGGATGGTATGGATGGATGGATGGATGGCTGGCATGTATAGATAGATAAATAGATGGACGGATGGTTTATATTTAGAGTATGGGTGGCTGGATCTAGATGGATGCTGAAATCTATGGGATGGATGGATGGATGGATGGATGGAGCTGGATGGATGGTGGCTGTGGCATTTTTATAGATATAGGTGTATGGTTGTGGTGGTGTATGGTCTGGCGGCTATATATATATATATATATATATGGATGGATGGATGGATGGTTTATATATAGATGTATGGGTGGTGCATATATGGATATATATGGATGGATGGATGGATGGATAGACAGATGAAAAGATGAATTGTTCAGTTCAGTGTTTTTTAAATGTATTTGTAGTCGGAGTTATAAAAATAACTCACTAAGTGTAATAAAAGTGTGATGGAACTTGAAAGAACCTGCACAGGAACGTACAGCAGATTAACACCTGGACCAGATGTGGTCCGTATAAAGGAGAAAAACCATTTCAGGCTCGAAGCCTTTCGTCCACTTTTGTGCTCTTTCATTGTTTTTCTTGTTGTTTGGATGTAAACATATCAAGTGTAAACATATCAAGTGTAAACATATCAAGTGTAAACATATAAAGTACAGAAAAGGAAATAGGGGTCCTGATCCGAAGGTGTTTATATGTGGACAGGTAATGAATAGGTGGTAAGGAACAGATATTAGACATGTGTGTGTGTGTGTGTGTGTGTGTGTGTGTGTGTGTGTGTGTGTGTGTGATGAAGCGAAGGCCGTATGATAATCAGGTGCAGGGGTTCAGCTTTCAGCCAGGTGCTCGGGACAATCGCTATTGAAATGCGGGAGAATCGGTGCGTTCGCATGGCAACTGCTGATATCCGCATTCATCCGTAATTAAATGCCAATTTATAATTGGGAATAAAATAAGGCCAGAAGTGAGAAAATGCCTCGTCTGATTTGAATTTGATGTGCAGGTTAGAGGTCGAGCTGGGAAACACGGCGGGGCCGAAGCATTTTATTTACTCCCGTTTTACAACAGAGAGAGAGTTCAGCTTTTACACCTGGATAACCTGGATACATGTGTGTGTGTGCGTGTTTGTGTGTGTGTGTGTATATATATATATATCGCCTCACACCACCAGGGTCCGGGTTCTATTCCCGTCTCGGCCATGTGTGTGTGGAGTTTGTGCATGTTCTCCCCGTGCCTCAGGGGGTTTTTCTCCGGGTTCTCCAGTTTCCTCCCCCGGTACAAAAACATGCACGGTAGGTTGATTGGCACCTTGGAAAATTGTACCTAGTGTATGAATGTGTGTGTGTGTGTGTGTGTGTGTGTGTGATGGGTTGGCATTCCATCCAGTGTGTATCCTGCATTAATGCAATACCCATAGACGCCTGAGATAGACACAGACTCCCCGTGACCCGAGGGAAGATCGGATAAAGCGCTAGAAGATAAATGAATGAATTTATGATATATATATATATATAGATATATATATATATATAGATATATATATATATATATATATATATATATATATATTATATATATATATATATATGCATATATATGCATATATATGCATGCTATGATAGCTACAGAACTACACACTACCCATCAGCCCCAGCAAATCACATGACCACGTCTAATTACTCTCACCTGGGCCTCGTCAAGCCAAAAGCAGATAAGTTCAGGTTTTTCACATTTCTTTTGCCGTCTTTTTGCGGTATACATGAGAAAAATAAATAACTATATATAGAAAAATTACAATAAAAAACACAAAAATGTTTAAAAAAATAATAAAATAATGTTAAAAATAATATAATAATAATAATAAGAATAATAGAAGAAGAAGAAGAAGAAGAAGAAGAAGAAAAGAAGAAGAAGAAGAATGTAATTTCCAGAATTGAGAATTCGTGAGATTTTTTTTTTTTATTAAAAAGAGAGAAAATGTTAAAAATTTAAAAATATATAAAAAAAATAATAATAATAATAATAATAATAATAATAATAATAATAAAAAATGTCATTATTATTCACTAAGGCGTCTCTCTTCCACTGCACCAGAGGGATTTTACAATCCTCTTAGAAAACCCCAGACTGCTGAACCTGGGAGCTGATTGAGACATACTCAGCATGTGTCAGGCTTTTTGTGTGTGTGTGTGTGTGTGTGTGGTGTGCACTATGTTAGATCTTATAATCCATATATATATATATATATATATATATATATATATATATATATATATATATATATATATATATATATATATCTTCCACAGTTCCACTCAGTGATCTGCTCTGTACAATAAATGACCTCATCCCATTCCACATTCAGACCCCATTTGCTCCTATAATGTGCTCCGGTTCTCCTGGGAAGAAACAGGAAGTTTTCCCATTTATTCCTCATATAAAATTATGGATATTAGTGTTTTAAAAAAAAACGTTTTACTTGAGTCAAAGTATAAAAGTAAACGAGTGGCCGACGGATCGCGTTATGCAAACCGATATGGTGTCGGAATGATATATGTTTACATCTCTCATCCAATCACATTCACTCTCTCCGGATGGAAACGTTTAACTGGATCGTTTTTGTAATAAAAACGTCCCGGAATTAAATAAAATAAATAAATAAAAATAATAATAATAATAATAATAATAATAATAGGGCTATTTATAACATGTAAAGTAATAATAGAAAGATAATTATGTAAAAACATTACAAAGTATTTGTATTTTACAAATACTTTGTACTTAACACCAAAGTATAATTATATGTACTTAACACACCTATATATATATATATATATATATATATATATATATATATATATATATATATATATATATATATAATATATATATATACATCCTGTGCTTTAGCGTAACACACACACACACACACACACACACACACACACACACAGAGCGCTATACACTCTCTTTCTTGGACGACGTCCAGCTCGCTCCCTCGCTCCTTCTCCCGCTCCGGTTCGTCGCACAACGCGCCATATATTCATTAGCGGCGAGCCGGCGCGATGCTAACCGCTAAAAACGTTACGAGCGCCGCCGCTTTTTTTTGCAGTTTAATTTTTCATTCCGCTGACAACGTCCAAAAACACACACACACACACACACACACATTACACACACACACACGACCACGGCCCGGAGAAATTGATTGAAGCGCCGAACCCTTTGTGGCGGAGTTGACAAAAAATATGACGACGGTTGCACTCGGCGCGAGAAGAGAAACGCCGGTCCATTTAGAAAATGAACATCGGCGATAAACGTCTAACGGGAGCGAAAACCATAAAATATATAAATATATATATATATATATATATATATATATAAATATATATATATATATATATATATATATATATATATATATATATATATATATATATAAACTACGCAGGTTGGATTTACAGGTTTCATCATTAGGATAACGAGATCCGGCTGAGGGTGAGAATATATGACTATCGCTCCACACACCACACACACACACACACACACACCACACACACACACACACACACACACACACACACACACACACACATCATGCTCATTCATAAAGGGGTCTTAAAACGACCAGTTAGTCTTCACACACAGTCATCGATCTCCTCTCGGAATTAAATATATACGATTTCGCACGT
>JACRUU010000027.1:28214190-28241690 GCA_030449085.1 Kryptopterus vitreolus | reverse complement strand
AAAATTGCTATCTTGGTGCAACTTTTTTTTTTGACCTCTAAATCTCATGTCATAAATGTTATGATTGAAATAACATTGTGTCGGGGAGGAAAGGAAGAAGAAAAACACAAGGTTGTGAGACAATCATGTGGAGAACAAGCCGAGGAACGACGGCCCGAGAGAGAGAGAGAGAGAGAGAGAGAGAGAGAGAGAGAGAGAGAGAGAGAGAGAGAGAGAGAGCAATCACACACTCGTGTCGCGTTATCAGTGTCTCAATCTGCAAAATCGGCCTGACAGCCTGCAGGTCCCCGGGCATACGGAGAGATACACACTCCACGCTGCGCTTACTGTGTCCACAAATCAGCCGTAAATTGCCACTCAGAAAATGAGTTCTGTGGAACGGGACTCGGTCATGACGAGGATTTCTCCAGCAGTAAACTGTTTCAATTATCTTTAACTCGGGAGGCGAAGACGCGCACGCCGCACTGTAACCAACTTTCCAAACTTTGCGGCGATCAGAAACGCTAGTCCGTATCAACGAAGGTTTACGGACGCCTACGTCGATATTTGGCAAAGGCGCCCTTATCCAGATTCGGATGTGAGCAAATGAGGGCCTTGCTCAAGGGCCCACGGGGTTTCACGCGCGTCGAGCTCGAGGCCAGAGGGACGAATGTTCTTAAATGTCGTAAAATAAAGCTTTAACGCGTGCAATACACTACATCTCCAACAATGCATGCGACTATGTTACCCGCGAAGTGACGGCGTCCCGCCACTAGAGGGCAGAGTATGTTCTTAAATGTGTAAGAGCTTAAAAGATGTATGATTCTTTTAATATGAATTTCTTGTTAATGTTATTTTGTTTAGTGTTGGTTTGAAGTGTAAAATATGGGACGTGGCTCCTTTAAGAATTGTGTTCCGGTTGCTTTTCCATATAAACTGGTGATACGGTGTTTAGGTTATACGGAAGCGCTTTATTGCGTTCAGTAAAAATGCGCTTTATTGCAGTAATACGGATTTGGGAATGCGATGCGCTTGCGTAAGGTTCCGTACGGTAATATACGCTAATATAGTGAGGAGATCGTACCTGTTGTGAATGCGCAGCTAGGGGGCGTCATTGGGGGGAAATTTAGGAAGTGTGAGTGGATGCACTGAACGTTTATTTATTTATTTGTTGTTCGGGTTTCGTTCGTTCGCGCAACACGACACAGAGTGAAGTCGCAGATCGCTCACAGTGTCCCGCCAACTAGAGGGCAGCGTATGTTCTTTAATGTGTAAGAGCTTAAAAGATGTATGATTGGCGTAAAATTAGGCTTTAACGCGTGCAATAAACTACATCTCCAACAATGCATGCTCGTATAAAGCTGTAAAGCGTGCATTAAATTACGATCTCGACTATGTTACCCGCGAAGTGACGGCGTCCCGCCACTAGATGTGGGCAGAGTATGTTCTTAAATAACCGCGCGTGACGGCTTAGCCAAAAAAACGTTACATTTCAGATGCATACAATTTCAACCATAAAGATATAAAAGGCATTAATGTTAATACTCAAAGTATCACCGTGCTGCCTAATGCGCCACCTGGTGGAACCGTTGTCAAGCAATTACAGGACAAGGTTAAATGAATGCAGTCATAATTATGATATGATTTGATTGGGACAAAAAAATGGATCAAAGGGCTCATAGACTCTGAAATAAACGAAGGAACGACATGCTTTTTTTCCAGCCTCATGATGGCGCTGTGCACGAACCCAACTCCACTTGGAGTGCTGGATCTTTCCGTCAGTCAAATGACGCTGTTGTGTTTGAACCGTTCTCCACAAAAATGGAACAGGATGCTCGTATGAATCGGGTCAGTGTGAAATGTTTTCTTGATCCTCTTGATATATTGCCTCCAAAAGCTACAGTGACAGCAAACAACCTCACAAACCCCGTGTCATGCCACGGAAAAATTCCGCATTCGTTTAATTTCTTTCTCGTACCATTTTTTTTTGGGTGCCGGGGTACTGATTGGAAGATCGGGGACAGGGGAGGTTCGAGAAGCAGGACTGCCGAGACCCAGGACTGCCAATCTTGGTGGGGGGGAGGTTTGAGAACCAGGACTGCCAAACTTGGGGGGGTTCAAGAACCAGGACTGCCAATCTTGGAGGAGGGGGGTTCGAGAACCAGGACTGCCTATCCTGGGGTGGCGGGGGAAGGTTCAGAGAACCAGGACTGCCAATCTTGGGAGGGGGGGAGGTTCGAGAACCAGGACTGCCAATTTTTGGTGGGAGGGGGGGTTGGGTTTGCGAGAACCAGGATTGCCAATCTTGGGGGGGAGGTTCGAGAACCAGGACTGCCAATCCTGGGGTGGCGGGGGAAGGTCAGAGAACCAGGACTGCCAATCTTGGGAGGGGGGGAGGTTCGAGAACCAGGACTGCCAATCCTGGGGTGGCGGGGGAAGGTCCCAGAGAACCAGGACTGCCAATCTTGGGAGGGGGAAGGTCAGAGAACCAGGACTGCCAATCTTGGGAGGGGGGAGGTTAAAGAACCAGGACTGCCAATCCTGGGGTGGCGGGGGAAGGTCCCAGAGAACCAGGACTGCCAATCTTGGGAGGGGGGGAGGTTCGAGAACCAGGACTGCCAATCCTTGGGGTGGCGGGGGAAGGTCCAGAGAACCAGGACTGCCAATCTTGGGAGGGGGGGAGGTTCGTTAAAGAACCAGGACTGCCAATCCTGGGGTGGCGGGGGAAGGTCCCAGAACCAGGACTGCCAATCTTGGGAGGGGGGAGGTTAAAGAACCAGGACTGCCAATCCTTGGGGTGGCGGGGGAAGGTCAGAGAACCAGGACTGCCAATCTTGGGAGGGGGGGAGGTTCGAGAACCAGGACTGCCAATCCTGGGGTGGCGGGGGAAGGTCCAGAGAACCAGGACTGCCAATCTTGGGAGGGGGGAGGTTAAAGAACCAGGACTGCCAATCCTGGGGTGGCGGGGGAAGGTCCCAGAACCAGGACTGCCAATCTTGGGAGGGGGGAGGTTAAAGAACCAGGACTGCCAATCCTGGGGTGGCGGGGGAAGGTCCGAGAACCAGGACTGCCAATCTTGTTGTGTGGTCCGAGAACCAGGACTGCCAATCTTGGGTTGGGGGGGGGGGGAACCAGGACTGCCAATCTTGGGGGTCCAAGAACCAGGACTGCCAATCTTGGGTCCTTGAGCAAGGCCATCAAACCTCTGTGCTCCAGGGGGCGTTGTATCACGGCTGACCCTGCGCTCTGACACCCAAGCCGGTGATATGCGAAGAGATAAAGAGTTTCCCTTACAGGATCAATAACATTAATTAATTAATTCATTAATAAAAAAAAAAACCTTAAGTGGCATTTGGGCCTTCCATCATTTGTTGAATCAATCCACTCTTCCGTCCATTGGCGGACGAAAAAAAAAAACAAACAAAAACAAAACGTGAAGAAGAACTTTGCTGGAAACGTTCCTGGGTGCGATGTAGCGAGCATGCCGAGTGCCGTTAGTCACAGCACAGGCCTAAGTGCTCTCACAGCCCTGGTGCTCTATCTTTCTCTGCCCTGTTTCCTGCCAAATGCTGCCTTGTTGCATCAAAAGGACGTCATTAGACAGAAAACTCCCGCAGGCTGTTTTGTTGTTTGGGCTTTTTAAAAAACGCCTCGTCGCGACGTTTCTTTTATTACCGGAATGAGGTAAAAAAAAAAAAAAGACCTCGTTTTGTACCTCGTTTTTTTTTTCCTTCTTCTTCCGTCTCAAGGACGACGAGATGATTGGTAAAGCGGTCCGTGAGGCATGGAGGTGTGTTTCCTGCCTTGGAGGCTGCACCGTTTCATGCAAATGAAGTCTGGAATAGAGATTGACCTGCACCCTTGATCACAGCATCATCATTCATTCTGATTAGGGCACAGATCTGCTGCTCGGTGATGGATTAGCTAGTCTGACAAAAGGCCTCCTTCAGGAATTTACAAATCCCTACAGTTCAATCACCCTCGGGGTGGGGGGGTGGGGGCGGTGTGGGGCTCCGACATGACAATACTTTGTTTGGGGACCTGCAAAGAACAACACACGAGGAAGGATTAGCTGTCCGATTATCAACGTTTCACCGTGTCAGGTGTCCGAGGTCCGAGGCGAGAAGCAGAAATAATGAGGAGCAGGACGAGAGCACTGCAGGAGTAGTAGTCCATTTTTTTTAGATTGGTTTTAAATATAGGGTGGACCGGATTGAGGGCACTTTTTTCCCTTCCTGTACAGGACAATTACCCCCCTTCCCCGCCATGTCCAGAAGTGAGAAGTCAAACGCTTTCAAGGAACTTTTGATGACGAAACGGCATTTCTTTTCCGACTTTTCCTGCCCCTGCGACATTTATGCACTTGTCCCAGCGTTTAATAGAATAGCGTATATCTGTTACATATACATTACAGCACAGTGAAACTCTTTCTTTGCATATCCTTTGCTTGGAAGGTTGGGTCAGAACACATGGTCAGCCATGATAGAGCGCCCCCTGGAGCACACTGAGGGTCAAGGACCCTTTGTGGTAGCTTGGTGATGCCGGAGATTGACCCTCCCCAGTCTTCCAGAGCACAGAGTGTTAAGGGCCTTGCTCAAAGACCTCTTGTGGCAACTTGGTGATGCCGGAGCTTGACCCACCCTAGTCTTCCAGAGCACAGAGGGTTAAGGGCCTTGCTGAAGCACCACTTGTGGCAGTTTGGTGATACCAGGGATTGACCCATCCCAGTCTTCCGTAGCACAGAGTGTTAAGGCCCTTGCTCAAAGACCTCTTGTGGCAACTTGGTGATCCCGGAGCTTGACCCACCCCAGTCATCCGGAGCACAGAGTGTTAAGGGACTTGCTGAAGGACCCCTTGTGGCAGCTTGTTGATACCGGGGCTTGACCCTCCCAAGTCGTTCAGAGCACAGAGCGTTAAGGGCCTTGCTCAAGGACCCCTTGGGGCTGCTTGGAAATACCAGGGCTTGATCCGCCGTCCAGCCCAACTTTCCGAAGGGTACCTATGGAGCTTCCCCAACTCCATCAACTAATGCCTGAAAAGTTCATTAAAAAGTTTGTCAGAAGACCTGGTAGTGCTAGGGTTGGAACTCATAACCTTCTGATCAGAAGCCCCAAAGTTAAACATTGTTATCTCATAAGAAAAGCGAACTAATAAACAATCGTGACCGACAGCTTGACAGTTTGCTCCCCCTCAGAATGGACCTTTCCTTATGAAACCTACCCTTCAAGCAGAAAAGATGGACGGCAAACTCCACATTCGGTGCCTCGACATCCCATGCGGGTCCTTTAAGCACCAGCCTCATGGCAAGTCACTGTGATTGCACCCCTGTCACCGCCAGCTGCGCGACCCTTTCATTACAGCTCCTCGGGAATGAATATTGACTGTAAAACACGGCATCGGGTTTTCTCCGTCCTTTGTGCTTCCTGTCAAGCTGCATCGCGGCTAATACCAGGCGGTGCCAGTCACCGGGTCGCCTCGTGCCACTCGGTCGTCTTTGTGTTCTTGTGCAATGCTAATGCTAAACTCGCCCCTCCTGGATTACCATACCAAAGGCCGAATTGCCTCCGGGGTGGGGGAGGGGGGGGGCATTGCCATCGCCCCCCCACCTCCAGTCTGTTTCTTTTCCTGTAAGGTGCCCCGAATCTAGTGGCAGTTCAAAGTGAAATACTGCGAAACTAACCCGATCTGACGCGGCCCGCATCGGTTCTGCGGCATTAGCTCGATGCCATATGGCGCTGGGAGTCATATTAGCGTGTTTAATGAGCCAATCTTCCCCTAAGATAACGCTGATATTGGACGCCACCTCTGTATAACGATAAAGAAACAATATTTACTCTGTGTTATGTCCTGTCTGCTTGGGTTATAAGACTTCCTGGTACTTAATGCCCGCGTAGGTGTTTGTGTGTGTGTGTGTGTGTGTGTGTGTGTGTGTGTGGACAATAAGATGAGATGAGTCACTGGATGAGAGCAGGTCGATAAATGCTGCGGAATACGCTCGCACACATGGCTTCAGGGGTTCGGCGTAGGTCATCTCCGAGCTCGCGGTTAAAACTCTCCTCAGGCCGCGGCAGGTTTCGCAGAATGAACCGCAAACGGCGTCCCTCGGTGCTGTTTAGCGGCTTTGAACGATGTACGCTAGCCCAAAGCCAGAGATTGTAGGATGAAGTCCAATCCGGAGGTCTTCTCTGGATGTCGGAAGTTTTCGGAAGAAAACACACACACACACACACACACATCCAAGGAAACGCAATGCACGCCTGTTTGGATGCAATTTAATTGCCATAAGTCCGAAGATAGCGTTAGTCGTTATCGCTCGTTAGTGGTTAACGCGTTGGGATGTATTTACATGCATTTGGCATTCACACCCATATCCACAGCGAATTAGCGACATCAGCGTATTAAGGGCCTTTCTCGAGGGCCCATCAGTGGGCGCTTTCTGGTCCTGGGGTTTGTTTACTGGGAGGTGGTTAAGGCATTGCACTGATTTCAATTCATATTTTATCCGTTCAATTTACCCATAATCTTACAATTAGCCACCTTGCAATCACCCCTAGTGGTGTTCCGGTGGTACTGCAGGCGGTACTGTGCCAATACATTTTTTATTGCATTTTATTTTTATTAAAAAGAAAAAAATGTATCATAGACCACATATTAGTAAAAGGCAATTAAATAATTAATTGGAAAATCCCTTTTTGTTTGTTTGTTTGTTTGTTTGTTTGTTTGTTTTTACACTTCCACAGCATGACAATGAGTGTCGTTTTTCTGCCATGAATCAGTGCTCGGTAACTCTCGGTCTTCTGCCGCCGGTCAACAAGGTGCCGGGTTTGTTTTAGTGTCGCCATCTGGATCAACTCGGCAGTGCTTTTAACAACTCCAGCTACTTTTATATGCAAGCATTTTTAGTTACACACACACACCACACACACACACACACACATGCGTGAAACACTCCGAGAGGCAGCAGAAAGTGAGGTCGGCCATGAAAATCGGATTTTCTAAACGGAAAGCGAGGGAGCGTTATGGACGAGATGGAAATAAATAAGGATATCACTGGCAGTCCGCCACAACCAGAGACACGATTTAGTCAAATATAAAAATAAATGCCTGAACATGTATTAAGTTGTTCTATTTTCCCGTTTTGCGGATCCGGATCAGGAAAAAAAACCCTTCCCGGTTATTTTTCTCCCAGACAGATGTTGTAGGTCGGGGGAAGGGGGGGGTGGGGGGGGGGGGTTCGGCGACCCGCGGCGGTTCTTTTTTAATCATCCCTCTGACGCGGCTTCCGCTGGCTTTTGAAAATAATCAATAATTAAAACGTGCTTTATTTGAGTTTGTTCGTTTTTTTTTTTTATGGAATTCTACATTATATTATGCGGATTTTGTAACATCTAAATCATTTTATTTAGTGATTTGACATTTAAAAAAAAAATAATAATAATTATTTGCAATTCAAAATGTATGCAGTACCGCCGGAGAACCACTAGGGGTCGCGTAATCGCAAGGACGCTAAATTCAAGACCCTGTACATCAGGCTGCTGCATGCTGGGCGCCGGCGGGTGTCGTACATTTAATAATTAATAATATTAATTAATAATATTAATATAATATTAATTTAATAATTGTATTCAATTGTATTTATTTAATAATTGTATTTAATTTATTTATTATTAATTAATTTAATTATTTATTTAATAATTAATATGCATCATAACGGCAAATGTACGACACCCGCCGGCGCCCAGCACGCAGCCTGATGTACAGGGTCTTGAATTTAGCGTCCTTGCGATTACGCGACCCCTAGTGGTTCTCCGGCGGTACTGCATACATTTTGAATTGCAAATAATTATTATTATTTATTTTTTTAAAAAATGTGTCTCAAATTTGAAAATGATTATAAATTATTAAAATTAAAGCTGAAGGTTTAATAGTCCACTTATTAGTAAAAGGAAATATTACCGGCAATTAAATAACACACTTGTTCAAACCTGTATCCTGGCTTTGCTTGTTTGTTTGTTTGTTTGTTTGTTTGTTGTGTTGTTTTTTACACTTCTACATCCCAGAATACAGCCCTGATGTACAGGATCTTGCAATTAGCGACTTTGCAATTACGCGGCCCCTAGTGGTTCTCCGGCGGTACTGCATAAGGGTGTGCTAATACTTTTTGAATTGCAAATCATTTTATTTTTATATATATATATATATATAGTATATATATATATATATATATAGAAAAAATAATGTGTAAAATTTTTGAAAATGATCATAAATTCTATTAAAATTAAATCTGAAGTTCGTGTAAATGTTTAATAGTGGACGTATTAGTAAAAGGAAAATGTACCAGCAATTAAATAACACACTTGTTTTTATTGGGAAATGATGAACCGTATAGTGGCTTTGTTTTTTGTTTTTTTTTGTATTTTTATTGCCTATTTTTATTTTTATTTTACATATATATTCATTTAGGGTCACGGTGGCTTAGTGGTTAGCACGTTCGCCTCACACCGCCAGGATCCGGGTTCGATTCCCGTCTCGGCCATGTGTGTGTGGAGTTTGTGCATGTTCTCCCCGTGCCTCAGGGGTTTTTCTCCGGGTTCTCCGGTTTCCTCCCGGTCCAAAAAAACATGCATGATAGGTTGATTGGCACCCTGGAAAATTGTCCCTAGTGTATGAATGTGTGTGTGTGTGTGTGTGTGTGTGTGTGTGCCCTGCGATGGGTTGGCATTCCATCCAGGGTGTATCCTGCCTTAATGCCCATAGACGCCTGAGATAGGCACAGACTCCCCGTGACCCGAGGGAAGATCGGATAAAGCGCTAGAAGAATGAATGAATGAATGAATGAATGAATATATTCATATCATTTCAGTGAAATGCTCCTTTTATTATTCACCTTGACAGCGGACTGCACGCGCCAGTAAAAGGACGACAGCATTTTTAGTTTCTGGATAATTTAAGTTCGGCCTTTTGTTATTTTTTCCTCATAAATACAGACAAATAGACATTTGTTTTTGTTGCATTTCGTTTCCTCTGCAGTCGTTCGTCGATTTCATAAATGCAACAGTTTATACATAACGTAAAGGCAAAAGTAACGTTATATTCACTGGTACTTCATTTTAAATGTCAAAAGGGTTTCGTGGCTCCCAGTGTTTTTTTCTTTACCGGAATAAAACGGGTCCAAATGGCTCTTTGAGTGGAAAAAGTTGCGGAATCCTGGTCTATTTCGGAGTGCGCCATGAGGGTGTCGGGACACGTTTGGGATTTTAATGCTGCAGCGTCCAGAAAATTCAGTGCGCCAACAAATGTATTTTTAAAAACCCGGTGAAAAAAGGAGATGGTTTTGTCCTTCAAATCCTGGGCGATGCGGCCGCAGCGTCCTCGCGTTTAGCAGCTAAGTGGGAAGAGAATTGGAGCTGGCGTGGGGAGATCGCGCACATCAACGCCGTTATGAACCATTTTCGCTTCGACGCTCGGAAAAAAAAAAAAAAAAAAAAAAACGGGTCTTTAATTGAATTCATCAGGGGAACGTTTGAACATCGATGCAATGCGCGGGATTGGACGAGCAGAACACTCGAGGGCGGGGGGGGGATCCGGCACTTCGTATATATATATATATATCTATATTATATATATATATATATATATATATATATATATATATATATATATATCATTCATCATTCATTCATTCATTCATTCATCTTCTACCGCTTTATCCGATCTTCCCTCGGGTCACGGGGAGTCTGTGCCTATCTCAGGCGTCTATGGTCATTAATGCTGGATGGAATGCCAACCCATCTCAGGACACACACACACACACACGCACATTCATACACTAGGGACAATTTTCCAAGGTGTCAATCAACCTACCGTGCATGTTTTTGGACCGGGGGGGGAAACCGGAGAACCCGGAGAAAAACCCCCTGAGACACGGGGAGAACATGCACAAACTCCACACACACATGGCCGAGACGGGAATCGAACCCGGACCCTGGCGGTGTGAGGCGAACGTGCTAACCACTGAACCACCGTGCCCCCGTATATATATCGTTTTCGTTTTCATTCTGAACGTCATAGCAAGCGGTGTGTGTGTTTTCCAACCCGCTAGTTATGCTAATGCTGGGACGGAACAACAACAACAACAACAACAACAGCAAAAATTCCCGCCTGGTGCTCCTTGATCCAAAGTGACACGTATTTGCACTGCATTACTGTAGCTTTAGCACATTTCCCGAAGCCTCACATTATCCGGACCCGATTTTTCCAGACAAGCGTGGAAAGTAGCTCCGGTGCATTAGCACACGATACATCATCTCTCATTAGCCGCGTCGGTGTACGCCGACCTTGTTTACCTCGCCCCGTTTACCTGCTGCCACTTCACACACACACACACACACACACACACGAACTCACCCGGCACGGGCTCAGGGTCGGAGGCGGAGGGGACCGTCGTACCGTCGTGAGACCTACACAACACACGCAGATTAATCCCCATTGTTTACCGAAATACCTCATTATTATTCTAACGCCAAACATCGCCGTTCAAAAACCATTTCATTGTTCTTCATCTCGTTGGGTTGCCAGATATTCCAAAAGCCCTGATTACAAGAATTCTCCTTGTAATTCATTCAGTCATTCATTCATCTTCTAGCGCTTTATCCGATCTTCCCTCGGGTCACGGGGAGTCTGTGTCTATCTCAGGCGTCTATGGGCATTAAGGCAGGATACACCCTGGATGGAATGCCAACCCATCACAGGACACACACACACACACACACACACACACACACACATTCATACACTAAGGATAATTTTCCAAGGTGCCAATCAACCTACCGTGCATGTTTTTGGACCAGGGAGGGAAACCGGAGAACCCGGAGAAAAACCCCCTGAGACACGGGGAGAACATGCACAAACTCCACACACACACATGGCCGAGACGGGAATCGAACCCGGACCCTGGAGGTGTGAGGCGAACGTGCTAACCACTAAACACCCCCGCAGCTTTTATAATGATAATGATTACGTTTATTAATGAATATGTAAATATCGTCTTTTATTGCTGCACCATTTCTTAATTAATTAATTTAATTAATTTATTTATTTATTAAGTCATAAAAGAGAGATATTTCTGCTGGATATTAAATTGAATTAATTAAATTCTAACGTACAATGCGTTACGTTTAATACGAAATCGAACGGAGGGCGTTTATAGCTAAAACTGCATTGCAACTAATGAATATATATATATAATATATATATATATATATATATATATATATATATATATATATATATATATATATATATATATATATATATCGATTTCGTTTTTTTATTTGTAGTCCATTTTTATTTGTTGAACGATTGCACCAAAGCAGCTTTACAGAGAAGCAACAAACACAAAAAAAGAGTGTATAATTTTAGTGCCTGAAAATGTAATTGTTTGATGAATAAATAAATAAATAAATAAATAAATGTGTCCCTTATGAGCGAGTCGAAATGTCAAGAACCCGTTTGAAGGGGTGTCGTTTCCCAAAATAAATAAATAAATAAATTCTTTGAGCAGGAAACGGGAGCTGAAAATATTACCCCAGTCTGGATCCGGGTTCGATTCCCGTCTCGGCCATGTGTGTGTGGAGTTTGTGCATGTTCTCCCCGTGCCTCAGGGGGTTTTTCTCCGGGTTCTCCGGTTTCCTCCGGTCCCCGTCCAAAAACATGCATGATAGGATTGATTGGCACCTTGGGAAAATTGTCCCTAGTGTATGAATGTGTGTGTGTGTGTGTGTGCCCTGCGATGGGTTGGCATTCCATCCAGGGTGTATCCTTCCTGCCTTAATGCCCATAGACGCCTGAGATAGGCACAGGATCCCCGTGACCCGAGGGAAGATCGGATATAGCGGTAGAAGATGAATGAATGAATGAATATATATATATAAATATTGGGAGATGTTGCTTTAAAATCACGAAAGCACTTTAAAGATGCGGTTGCGATGACTGACAGGCAGAAAAGGTTGCACATATTTGGCATCCCGGCTTGTTACGATGAAAGCGCCTCGGAGACGGAGCCGTGCTGCGTCGGGTATTGATCAGGACGTTCGCTTAGACATCGATCTGTGTGTCGACTCAAAGATACTCTTCTGCAGATCTGTTCAGTGCGACAGAAGCTTTAACAAGCGTGTAAAAATCTCACCTCCATCTTTAAACACATTAAACGATTCCACAAGAAACTCCATCCCGTCTCCCAGGAATAGTTTGTAACCCCCCCCCACACACACACACACACACACACTTCCTCCATCATCAGCGATGTAACACCAGGATAGGTCTTCATCATCCCGATGCCAGCAGGCAGAAACGATTAACATTTTTTGCCTTTAATGTGGCATCTCTTGATCTTAAACCCTTTTTTATTCGAGAGAATTTACTCACCGTTGTGCTTTTAGCTTTGTGGACGCACGGAGCGAGGGATGAGAAAGAAACGGGAGGACAGAGTGTAATAGGGTCACGCCGTTCTCTCTCTCTCTTCTCTCTCTCTCTCTCTCTCTCGAAATCTTCTCGTCCTCGCTTTCATCTGCGCACCAGCTGGAAAACCAGAGGTGACAAAATTCAAGGTGACGGAAGAAATCGTATATATAATATATATATATATATATATATATATATATATATATATATATATATATATATATATATATATATATATATATATATATATATACCTATTAGTGCTGTCAAAGTTCATTTTAACAGCGCTAATGTTATTAACGTGTTATAACGCATTGCCCGTTACTATGTCAGCGATCTGCTCTGTCACTCTGCGTCGTCTTGGCGAATGAACAACGACAACAAGTAAATAAATAAACGTTCAGCGCATCCACTCACACTGCCTAAACCTCCCCTGAATTGACGCCCCCTAGCTGCGCATTCACAACAGGTACGATCTCCTCACTATATTAGCGTATATTACCGTATGGAACCTTACGCAAGCGCATCGCATTCCCAAATCCGTATTACTGCAATAAAGCGCATTTTTACTGAACGCAATAAAGCGCTTCCGTATAACCTAAACACCGTATCACCAGTTTATATGGAAAAGCAACCGGAACACAATTCTTAAAGGAGCCACGTCCCATATTTTACACTTCAAACCAACACTAAACAAAATAACATAAACAAGAAATTCATATTAAAAGAATCATTTCCAGAGTAAAAATAAATATTAAATCATCAATAATTTTATTAAAGGGAAGAGATTTTGGGAGAAATGTATATAATTATAACATCTGTTACAGTGAGGGTTTTTTATTAAAAGTATTTTTTGGATTTCATTTATTATTTAGTTTGATTTCCTTTCTATTCTTTTATTAGTATATTGTTTATTAGTATCTTCTTTCTAAAAGCATTCTTCATCAACTTGCATCTGCTCCCATTAGGGGGCGCCACAACGGAGCGTCCTTCTCCGTCCCACCATTTAAAACCATTTAACGGAGAATTTGATGCTTTTAATGATTAAAATTAGGATACAAAAAAACTTCCCGGGCCCTTGAGAAAGGCCCTTAAACATTTTTGCGCACTAGGGGGCGCTGTTTTCATGGCCCTGCACTCTGACCCAAAAATATGGTCAGAAAAAAGAAACACAAAAACAAAAACGCAGACGATCTGATGGAACGAATCCCAAAGTCACCGCGGCACGAGGCCATTCCGTCGTAACCAACAGCTGCTTTTTCAGGTGTTCATTAGCACGACATTAGGCCGCCTATGGACTTCACGTAAACATCTGGCGCGGATTGATAACTAAAGACGAAAATTAACCGCAGTCAAGGTTAGTCACGGCGTAATGAAATGACGGAGCGCCGCCATATGGCCCTTCGCTTTTCCGACTCGTTTTTTTTTTTTCCCTTCCCCTCCTTCCCATTATTCCGATTATTCCGGGGGACTCGTTTAAGGACACGACTCGGACAAAAAGCCGCATATTTCCGTGGCGTGTCACGCCGTTATCTTTAGCTCCTTCTAAAACGCCCGCTCTCGCCGCGCTGGTTCCTGGGGAACGTGGCATTATCCGGCATTAATGATAATAATTACGTATGCCGCTCGGAAAACGGCCCATGAAGAGAAAGGGTAAATGTATAGGGGTTTCTTTTCTTTCTTTCTTTCTTTTTTCCCCCCCTTTTTAAACCATTTTTATCCGTCCTGGCAAAAAAAAAAAAAAAAAAAACGAGGGATATCTCACGTCTTTGTGTGCGAGCAGGTGGACGTCGAGCTTCTTCATTATCGCCAAAGGAACGAATGTTTTGATATGGAAATGATTCAATTAATTTATACGTGTCGCCGGATTTCTTTCATAAAGGAGAAAAAAAGAAAAAAGATAAAAGGAAAAAAAAAAAAAGAAAAGGAGGTTGGAGTGTGTGAATGTACTCCATTACACTGCGTTTTTACTCCACACTCATTGAAAAAGACCTTGAGCGGATGATATTAAGTGGCCGGTGTTAAGTACACGCGCTCGGATCGGCCTCGGCAAAGTCAAACACTTCCCGACGACTCGGGAATAAAATAAAAGCAGCGGCAGTAAATAACGTCCGTGTGTTTATTTATGTTTATTAATGTACAGCGCTTAAGTGTTTATAACGCCGATCATCCAAAGCTCCTCCTCAAGTCATGTGATCTTCCAGAGTTCCTCCTCAAATCATGTGATCTTCAAAAGTTCCTCCTCAAATCATGTGATCTCAGATCTCAAATCATGTGATCAGAGTTCCTCCTCAAATCATGTGATCATTCAGAGTTCCTCCTCAAATCATGTGATCTTCCAGAAGTTCCTCCTCAAATCATGTGATCATCCAGAGTTCCTCCTCAAATCACCTGATCATCCAGAGTTCCTCCTCAAATCACCTGATCATCCAGAGTTCCTCCTCAAATTACCTGATCATCCAGAGTTCCTCCTCAAATCATCTGATCATCCAGAAGTTCCTCCTCAAATCATGTGATCTTCCAGAATTCCTCCTCAAATCATGTGATCTTCCAAAAGTTCCTCCTCAAATCATGTGATCTTCCAGAGTTCCTCCTCAAATCATGTGATCTTCCAAAAGTTCCTCCTCAAATCATGTGATCATCAGTCGGAAGTTCCAGAGATCTTCCAGAGTTTCCTCAAATCATGTGATCTTTCAAAAGCTGCTCCTCAAATCATGTGATCTTCCAGAGTTCCTCCTCAAATCATGTGATCTTCCAAAAGTTCCTCCTCAAATCATGTGATCTTCCCAAAGTTCCTCCTCAAATCATGTGATCTTCCGGAAGTTCTCAAATCGTGTGATCTTCCAGAGTTCCTCCTCAAGTCATGTGATCTTCCAGAGTTTCTTCTCAAATCATGTGATCTTTTAAAAGCTGCTCCTCAAATCACCTGATCATCCAGAAGTTCCTCCTCAAATCATGTGATCATCCAGAATTCCTCCTCAAATCATGTGATCTTCCAAAAGTTCCTCCTCAAATCATGTGATCATCCAGAATTCCAGCTCTTCCTCAAATCATGTGATCTTCCAAAAGTTCCTCCTCAAATCATGTTCCTCCTCAAATCACCTGATCATCCCGAAGTTCCTCCTCAAATCATGTGATCTTCCAGAGTTTCTTCTCAAATCATGTGATCTTTCAAAAGCTGCTCCTCAAATCATGTGATCTTCCAGAAGTTCCTCCTCAAATCATGTGATCATCCAGAATTCCTCCTCAAATCATGTGATCTTCCGGAAGTTCTCAAATCGTGTGATCTTCCAGAGTTTCTTCTCAAATCATGTGATCTTTCCAAAAGCTGCTTCCTCAAATCATGTGATCTTTCAAATCAAATGTGATTTCAAAAGCTGCTCTCCTCAAATCACCTGATCATCCAGAGAGTTCCTCCTCAAATCATGTGATCTTCCGGATGTTCTCAAATCATGTGATCTTCCAAAAGCTCTTCCTCAAATCATGTGAGCTTCCAGAAGATCCCCCACAAATCACCTGATCTTCCAGAAGTTCTCAAATCATGTGATCTTCCAAAAGTTCCTCCTCAAATCATGTGATCATTCCAGAGTTCCTCCTCAAATCATGTGATCTTCCCAGAGTTCCTCCTCAAATCATGTGATCTTCCAAAAGTTCCTCCTCAAATCATGTGATCTTCCAAAAGATCCCCCACAAATCACCTGATCTTCCAGAAGTTCTCAAATCATGTGATCACCAGTTCCTCCTCAAATCATGTGATCATCCGGAAGTTCCTCCTCAAATCATGTGATCACCAGTTCCTCCTCAAATCATGTGATCATTCCGAGTTCCTCCTCAAATCATGTGATCATCCAGAAGTTCCTCCTCAAATCATGTGATCTTCCAGCAGGAGAACTTTGACTGATTTCTGCATGTTCTTGTCTCCGTGCTCATGTCGAGTTTAACCTGTTTGATCATCTCACAGCCTCCACCTTCATCCCCACCTTCTTCTCTTCATCATCATCCACTAAAAACATCTCTCAGGCAGCAAACGAGGGAAGGAGGCCAGATCTCTCACACACACACACACACACACACACACACACACACACACACACACACACACACACACACACACACGAGAACGTTTTCAGCCTTGCATGACCAGAACTGTGGACACCTAAACTCCATCCAGAAGAACGTTAATAAACCAGTCCATGTGAGCGTTTTGTAATCCTACATGCTGCTCAACAACACCGACGTTCATCCTCCAGACTCCGTTATTTATTTTTATTTATTTGTTTATTTATTTATTTATTTTGGGGGCCCAGAAGCAGAAGGGGGAGCAGTGACACAGAGAAGATCATCAGCGCTGCCTCTTTCTGCTCACTGGCAAAGTGCTCTCATCTTCACTGGAGTGGATTACAGTCTTCGCTCGGCGGCGTTAGCAGGCTTGTGATGGAGCGACCGGCGTGCCAAATCCCTTTCAGCCGTCTTCATCCCGCTCGCCCACCACCAGGCCTTCATCTTCCACTCGCAGCCCGCCGTCTAAGCTCGCTGCAGGGAACAAAGTAAGGACGCTCGGATTTTCTCTCGCTTTTCATCAAAAACAACAAATCAAATGAAAGCAATACGTCACTCTATTTACACGTCCGGCCAACGATAACGAAGGTCTGATTTTTAAATTCGGGCATTGATTTGTGTGTGCAAACGTCACGACAACAATGGTACGCGGAAAACAATTTCATTAGCGCTGGTTTTTTTTTTATAGCATTTTACGTGCATTTTAACGCTAAATTGTTCATTTATTATAACCCCAACTTTAATTTGTATATTTATTTATTTATATATTTATATATATATATAAAATATTTTATGTTAAAATTTAAAATGTAAATGTTACTTATGTTATATATATATGTCCAATGTAGATATAGATGTGTATTATATATATATATATATATATATATATATATATATTTTTTTTATTTATAAATAAATACCTAATAAATAGAATAAATTCTATATATATATATATATAGATATATATATCTATATATCTATATATATATATATATATATATATATATATATACTTTAAATAATGTTACTTACATTATATTTATGTCAATGTAGATATAGATGTGTATGTATATACATGTAAATATATTATTCAAAAATAAATACATATATCTCTATTTTATATATATATATATATATATATATATATATATATATATATATATTTTTTTTTTTATATATTTATATTTATTTAGGTTAAACAAGTTAAACTAATTCTCCGTTTTCACGCTACTTAGATTGACGCTAGATTACATCCAGGCTACGCTAGTTACATCTACGCTAGATGCTAGTTAGATTGCTAGCACAAATCTCTCGGTATGGTTTTACTCATATTCAACACGGATGTGACCGGATGTGATTCGGATGTGACCGGATGTGACCGGATGTGACCGGATGTGATCGGATGTGATCGGATGTGACGGATGTGATCGGATGTGACGGATGTGATCGGATGTGACCGGATGTGACCGGATGTGACCGGATGCTTCCTTTGTGATTATTCTATTGCGAATTTGCTAAAATTAGTTTGACAACATCGGTGCATGTTTATCCCATCCTCATTCTCTGTAAAATTCCGCTAGCGAGATTTAGCTCGCAACTATCGTTAATTTCACGCCGGTAGTTTTGCAGAAGCGCCTTTTGCGGGAGCGAGAGTATCACTCGCGAGCGGCCAATTTTCCAATTATGCAAAGGATGTTTGTGGATAAAGAAAGACGCCACCTGCGAATTTCGCGCGGCGCCTTTGTGTGCGTTCGGGCGACGGCGTTGATGCATAAAGGCGGCGAAAGTAAACGACGCGCAAAAATAAATAAATAAATAAAGAAGGAAAAAAAAAAAAAAAAAAAAAAAAAAAAAAAAAAGCGCCGCGCGTGAAACCTCGTTAGCCGGAGACAAAAGGAGCTTTAAGACGACACGGGCGTCGCTTTTTAACATTCCTGTACAGACTCCTGATTACTTTGGCTTTGATGGACTTGGAATTTAAAACCAATTTGCTTTGGGTAATGAGAATCTCCATTAAAAACTCTGCATCCTAATTGAGAGAGAGAGAGAGAGAGAGAGAGAGGGAGGAATGAAGGAAGGAAGGAAGGATGGAAAAAGATGCGGATGGTGTATTCAGAAGAAAAGAGTGTGGAAAGTGTGTATGGGAGGGGGGGGGTTTGTAGTGTAGTGTAGTGTCGTGTGTGTGTGTGTGTGTGTGTTGGTCGATCTCACACACACATTTGCACATTAATTACCCGGCAGGTGCTGGCGGTCCGTTTTAATGGGCTGAGCGAAAGGTCAAGAGGGTTTAGCTGTCACTTCTTCTCTCACCACCAGCGCTTTTGGTATTTCACACTTTCACATTCTCATTTCAATACAGCGGCGTCTTATTAAGAGGGTAATGAACCCGTTGCTGAGCGAAGTTTTGTAATCATGGTTGCATTTTGGGAAGCCAAAGTTGACCAATTACTCCTAATTGACTGAACTCTGTGTAAACTCCACGCCTCCCAAAGTTTGTCAAAAAGTCTTTTATTTGTGCTCGTTAGCATCGGGTTTCGGTTGCGGAGTCGGGGGAGGGGGAAGGTTTATTAGTGTTGGAACGCTCGGGGACGTTTCTACCGCTAATTCCCCAAACTGGTGCGTCGGGGCGCTAATACTAATGCGATGTAAATTCTTGCGCTAATTGTTCCCGCGAAAGGACACGGAACGGAATTCGATGGGGGATCTGAGAGCGCGTTAGCATTAGGTCGAGGCAGTGACGGACCAGGGACGCTCCTTCTGGACGAAAAGAAGGGTGTTTTGTCCGGACGAATGTTTTTAGTATATGACGGAATAGGGTACTGGATGTGCATTGGTGGGTTAGCATGTTCGCCTCACACCGCCAGGGTCGAGGGTTCGATTCCCGTCTCAGCCATGTGTGTGTGGAGTTTGTGCATGTTCTCCCCGTGTCTCAGGGGGTTTTTCTCCGGGTTCTCCGGTTTCCTCCCCCGGTCCAAAAACATCCATGCACGGTAGGTTGATTGGCGGTACCTTGGAAAATTGTCCCTAGTGGTATGAATTGTGTGTGTGTGTGTGAATGTGTGTGTGTGTGTGTGTGTGTGTGTGTGTGTGTGTGTGTGATGGCCCTGCGATGGGTTGGCATTCCATCCAGGGTGTATCCTGCCTTAACGCCCATAGACGCCTGAGATAGACACAGACTCCCCGTGACCCGTGACCCGAGGGATCTTAAGATCGATGAAAGCGATTTAGAAGATTGAGTTCGGCGTTTTTATTTAGAGTATTATTTTTATTTATTATTTTTATTTATTTATTTATTTGTTTGTTAAGCTTTTTTTGCCGTATCTGATTGTACTCTGACTCTGACGTTTGACGTTGGGAATTTTCATCGGGAGCGTCGAGGAGCAATTGATAGGAAAACGAGTGTATTGAAAGGGACCTGACATGTGGGTGGTTTTTGGAGAGGGCGGCCTGATGGTGCAGAATCGTGAAACGGAAAAGGAAAAACGGGGACGAAAAGCGGAAAACCGAGGCGTTGCATCATTAGGGCGGCATCATTTATTTATTTATTTGTTTATTTTTTTCTCAGAATTTGTTTAATAATCAGTAAGACGGCTGCGGTAATGTAGATTAATGTGATTGTGTGACATCGAGACATCGATTAGCTGCAGAATACACAGATAGTGTACAGCGTTTTGAGCGTGTGTGTGTGCGAGTGTGTGCGAGTGTGTGTGTGTGTGTGTGTGTGTGTGTGTGCGTAAGAAAGCCAACACATTTTCTTCTTCTTCTTCTTCACTAAGCCATTTATTATTACCCTGTTTGCCCCACTGCGGGAAGCCTAATGGCCTTTTTTATTTTTTTATTTATTTATTTTATTTATTTTTTTTTCCCGCCGATATTCATCATCTCCGTGTTTACACGCCGTTTTCAAACAACACATTATTTATTATTCTCCATTTTCCGCCTAGTTAGTCCGAGTCTAATTTCTAACGTGCACGTGCGGCTTGTCCGTCTTTTTTATTTATTTATTTATTTATTTATTTATTTATTTATTTATTTTGCCAAACGGAGTCAAGTGGAGTCAAGTTTATGAAAAAAATAAAACCTTTCATTAAAATTTTTTTTCGCTTTTTAAAAAACAATAAACACACACACACCCACACACACACCCACACACACACACACACACACACACACACACACACACACACACACATATTTACAACACACACAACATGCACACACTATTTAAAATGACAGACAGTGAGGGAAAGTGCTGCACTGTGGGGTCAAAATTAATTCAGTTAAGGTAACAATAAAAAAAAATAAATAAAAGAAAAAAAAAAGAAAAGAGGAAGAAAACTGTAAAAAATAAATAAATAACAATAACAGCAGCGTTATTTAATACACAGAGGACGCGACATGTTAAAGGAAAAGCCGTTTGGCTATTTATGCTAGCTAAAATAATGTGCACTCGAGCTGGCTAATAATTCAGCTTTTTATACACTTTATTTATATTATGTCACATTTATAAACCTTACTTATCAATCAAATGCTAGCTAGATGAAAAACATCATTAATGCTACATAGCTAGCTAACAAAAATATGTATATATTTTGTATATATAAGGAAATAAATGATCATAAACATCACCGATTTTGCTCCCCAAATCAGATTTAATTTATTTGAATCTAAACAATAAATAATTTACATATTCGACCTCGTGAAAATGCGCTAGTCTGGCTGCGTTGCTCAGGAACGTCGACGCTAATTGTTCTTGCTAGAAACTGGATTTCAAATCGTTTATTGCGGGTTTTGTAGTAATAAAAATATTCCCACGTTTTTACTGCAGTGTTTCTTACTGACACGTTTTTTCTTTTTTTTTTTGCCAACTTTTTGCTAGTTTGGCCAAATAAGCTAGCGATTTCTGATGCTAAATTTCTGATGCTAATTTCCTAAGCCTATTTCAGATGCTAAATTTCTGATGCTAATTTCCTATTAGCCTATTTCAGATGCTAATTTCTGATGCTAATTTCCTATTAGCCTATTTCTGATGCTAAATTTCGGATGCTAATTTCCTATTAGCCTATTTATGCTAAATTTCTGATGCTAAATTTCTGATGCTAATTTCCTATTAGCCTATTTCAGATGCTAATTTCCTAAGCCTATTTGCTAAATTTTGGATGCTAATTTCCTATTAGCCTATTTCTGATGCTAAATTTTGGATGCTAATTTCCTTTCCTATTAGCTAAATTTCCTATTTCTGATGCTAAATTTCTGGATGCTAATTTCCTATTAGCCTATTTCGCTAAATTTCTGATGCTAATTTCTATTAGACTATTTATGATCGCTAAATTTCTGATGCTAAATTTCTGATGCTAATTTCCTATTAGCCTATTTCAGATGCTAAATTTTGGATGCTAATTTCCTATTAGCCTATTTCTGATGCTAAATTTCTGATGCTAATTTCCTATTAGCCTATTTCTGATGCTAATTTCTATTAGACTATTAGCCTATTTCTGATGCTAAATTTCTGATGCTAATTTCCTATTAGCCTATTTATGATCGCTAAATTTCTGATGCTAAATTTCTAATTTCCTATTAGCTAAATTTCTGATGCTACTTTCCTATTAGCCTATTTCTGATGCTAAATTTCTGATGCTAATTTCCTATTAGCCTATTTTGATGCTAAATTTCTGATGCTACTTTCCTATTAAATTTCTGATGCTAAATTTCTATTAGCCTATTTCTTGCTATGATGCTAATTTCCTATTAGCCTATTTATGATCGCTAAATTTCTGATGCTAAATTTCTGATGCTAATTTCCTATTAGCCTATTTCAGATGCTAAATTTTGGATGCTAATTTCCTATTAGCTTATTTCTGATGTTAAATTTCTGATGCTAATTTCCTATTAGCCTATTTCAGATGCTAAATTTCTGATGCTAAATTTCTGATGCTAATTTCCTATTAGCCTATTTCATGATGCTAAATTTCTGATGCTAATTTCCTATTAGCCTATTTATGATCGCTAAATTTCTGATGCTAATTTCCTATTAGCCTATTTCAGATGCTAAATTTTGGATGCTAATTTCCTATTAGCCTATTTCTGATGCTAAATTTTGATGCTAATTTCCTAAATTTCTGATGCTAATTTCCTATTAGCTAAATTTCTGATGCTATTTCTAAATTTATGATGCTAATTTCCTATTAGCCTATTTCAGATGCTAAATTTCTGATGCTAATTTCCTATTAGCCTATTTCTGATGCTAAATTTCTGATGCTAATTTCCTATTAGCCTATTTCTGATGCTAAATTTCGATGCTAATTTCCTATTAGCCTATTTATGATCGCTAATTTCCTATTAGCCTATTTATGATCGCTAAATTTCTGATGCTAATTTCCTATTAGCCTATTTCTGATGCTAAATTGAGATTTTTCCGTCTTTTTTATTTATAAAATAAAACTGTTTTTGCTACGAAAGAAACGATGATAACGAAATGAGCTGTTCGATACCGCATTTAAAGATTGGTGACATTTGTTCTTAGCAACAATATCAATTTAATCGCCGCTCGTCTTCTTTGCAAACAGGATGAGAACTTTGGTGGGGACGAGGAAACGTTTCGCTATTAAATTCGATTGAAATATATAAATATATAGAAATAATAATACCTGTATAATAGTATAACTGCTCAATTAAAGAGCCAGACTAGTTTAAGGATGTCAAAGCCGTGTAAGACGAGAAAACTTGGCGAGATATCTGAGAAATATTTCATGTTTGGGTTGAAAAAAAAAAAAAAGACATGCATTAATAAAACCGCGCTTGAAATCCGGCGTTTAACGGGAGGCCGGTGAACAGCCGGAGATTGAAAGAGGGAAAATATTGTGGCTGTTTCTCATGGCAGCGAAGACTCGGAGGAAGTGCACGAGAGACGGAGATGATTGACAGACTCCCACAGACAGACAAGTACAACAGTCAATACAGCTGTCAGAGGCAGGGAGGTGAAGGCCAACACGCATCTCCCACATTCCGGTCTCCGGTCCCGCTTTTTTTTTTGTCCAAGCGGATTTATAAAACACAACAATTTTTTACACTCTGAATTTATTTCCAGCGTCTTTATTAAATGATAGGCTTGGGAATGGGGAATCGATTCCGTTTCTGGAAGCGGATGTTTACCATTAAGAATCGGATATTTGTTATAAAATACAAATTTTAATTCCTCCCCACTCTGCCGGGACCTTATGTTGGTAATGGAAGCATGCGTTTATAAGATGGACCTGTTGCGATCCTCCGGTCTCGAAGCATGAACTTCCGGTTTTCCGGGATGAACAATTCCGATTCTGGAATCGGATACTTACGATTAAGAATCGGATATTTGTTATAAAATTCAAATTTCAATTTCCTCATGGATTTCTTTGTGCCAATCTTCCAGGACCTTATGTGGTAATATAAAGATCAGTTTATAAGATGGACCTGTTGGGATCCTCCGGTCTCGAAGCATGAACTTCCAGGTTTTCCGGGATGAACAATTCCGATTCTGGAATCGGATACTTACGATAAGAATCGGATATTTGTTATTCAAATTTCAATTTCCTTATCGATTTCTTTGTGCATTTTTTCCCACCTGCCAATCTTCCAGGACCTTATGTGGTAATGTAAACATCAGTTTATAAGATGGATCTGTTAGGATCCTCCGGTTTCGAGTCAGAAACTTCCGGGTTTTTTTTTATTTATTAATCGGATACTTATGATTAAGAAAAAAACGATTAAGATAAAATTCAAATATCAATTCCTTTAATAAATTTCTGGGTGCTTTTTTTCCCCCCACCTGCCAATCTTCCAGGACCTTATGTTGTAATGTACATATCAGTTTATAAAGATGGACCTGTTAGGATGCTCCGGTTTCGAGTCAGAAACTTCCGGTTTCGGGATGAATGATTCCGATTCTGTAATCCGATACTTAGGAATAAGAATCGGATATTTGTTATAAAATGTAAATTTTAATTTCTCATCAATTTCTAGATGCATTTTTTTCCCCACCAATCTTCCAGGACCTTATGTGGTAATATAAAGATCAGTTTATAAGATGGACCTGTTAGGATCCTCTGATCTCGAGGCACAAACTTCCGGTTATGGGATCAACGATATGCTTACGATTAAGAATCGAATACTTGTTATAAAATTACAATTTTTATTCATCAATTTCTTTGTGCATTTTTTTTCCCACCTGCCAATCTTCCAGGACCTTATGTGGTAATGTAAACATGAGTTTACAAAGATGTAAACTCATGTTTACCCCTGTTAGGATCCTCCGGTCTCGAGTCAGAAACTTACGGTTTCAGGATAACCGATTCCGATTCTGTAATCGGATACTTAGGATTAAGAATCGGATATTTGTTATAAAATGTACATTTTAATTTCTCATCAATTTCTAGACGCATTTTTTTCCCACCAATCTTCCAGGACCTTATGCGGTAATATAAAGATCAGTTTATAAGATGGACCTGTTAGGATCCTCCGGTCTCGAGGCACAAACTTCTTTTGTTCTCGCACCTCGCATTGGATCCTTTATTTACCCCGTTGGATTGTGGGAAGCGCTCAAAAGTGTGGCTACAAGTGGTTAAGGTTTTGTGTTTACTGATTGGATGGTCGGGGGGTAGGGGTTTGAGCCCCGATATTGCCAAGCTCCCACTCTAAGGTCCCTGAATGAGTCCCTTAACCCTTTCTCTGTGCGCTAGGGGGTGCTGTATTGTGACTGACCCTTCGCTCTGTCCAAAAAACAAACTGGGACATGCGAATTTCACCATAATGTTTACGTGACTATTCCACTCGTCTGTGCATCCGGAGTTATCCGGACGACGGCGTCATAATCGGCATCGGAATATCCGCGCCGCGCTTAATATGACACATTACAGCAATTACACGACGCATTTTACGACCATTAATAATGCGAGTGGCATCCTGCAGCTCGGAGACACCCATCCGTCAGGAACAAACGCAAACTCCGCGCAGCGCCAGGGGCGAACGCGCCGCCTCTTTCCCTCTCTCTCTCTCTCCGTCCGGCGATATTTCTAAAGCATAACACATCCCTCTCTTCGTTTTTTCACGGCATCAGCGATTCCGTGCACCTTTATCTTCCCGAGCTCCGCCATTTAGCAAGCCAGAAGTGTTTCGTGGAGAAATTGCAGGGGGTAGAGAAGAAAAGACAACGGCGGAATAGTTACGATGCAAGTTGAAAGGCCTTTTCTGAAAGGCAGATGAGGGCTCTCTCTCTCTCTCTCTCTCTCTCTCTCTCTCTCTCTCTCGCTCTCTCTCTCTCGCTTTCTCTCCATCCTCCTTATTTCCACACACTGTGAAGAATCGACCGAGCAACACCTATAATTAGAGATGAGTGTCTTGTAGTCTCTTTCAGATCTTACAGAAGACGAAGGCTTCTGACCACGGTGCTGCTGGAGAAAGTCAGACGGAGAACTTTTGGTGTCGACGCTTCAAAGGTTCCCTGAAAGTTACTGCGGGAGTTTGTAGGAACCTTTTCTTCTTGCCTTCTGCGGCAGCGAGCGCCATCGCGTAACTAGATGCTGCACGAGCCTTATACTGAGCCGTTTACAATGCAGCAATAGCGGGTGAAGGGCCTTGCTCAAGAGCCCCCTCCACACTAGTGGCAGCTTGATGGTGGTGGTGGTGCTGGGATTTGATCCTGCGATCTTCTGGTGCAGAGGCCAATGCCTTAACCAACGAGCAAATCCCTCCCCTCTCCGGAACCTGAGGAGGTTCATTGAGGCATTTCCTTGAGAAGGTTCCTTAAGTAGGTTCCAAAGGAGTTCCCTTGAGGAGGTTCCTAAGGAGTTCCCTTGAGGAGGTTCCTAAGGAGTTCCCTTGAGGAGGTTCCTAAGGAGTTTCCTTGAGGAGGTTCCTAAGGAGTTTCCTTGTGGAGGTTGCTGAGGTTCCTTGAAGGTTTACTTGAGCAGGTCTGAGAAGGTTCTGGAGGAGGTTCCTTGAGGAGGTTTACTTGAGCAGGTCCCTGAGAAAGTCCTTGAGGAGGTTCTTGAGGAGGTTTACTTGAGGAGGTTTGAGGAGGTTCCTTGAGGAGGTTTACTTGAGCAGGTCCCTGAGAAAGTCCTTGAGGAGGTTCCTTGAGAAGGTTCCTAAAGAGTTTCTTTGAGGACGTTCCTGAGGCGTTTCCTTGAGAAGTTTCCTTGTGGAGGTTACTGAGGGGGTTCCTTGAGTAGATTCCTTGAGTAGATTCCTTGAGAAGGTTCCTTGAGGAGGTTCCTGTGGAGTTTCCTTGTGGAGTTTCCTTGAGAAGTTTCCTTGTGGAAGTTCTTGAGGAGGTTTCTGAGGGGGCTCCTTGAAAAATTTTTCTTGAGGAGTTTCCTTGTGGAGATTCCTGAGAAGGTTCATTGAGGCATTTCCTTGTGGAGGTTCCTTGTGGAGGTTCTTGAGGAGGTTCATTGAGGTGTTTCCTTGATAAGTTTCCTTGAGGAGGTTCCTGAGAAGGTTCATTGAGGCATTTCCTTGTGGAGGTTCTTGAGGAGTTTCCTTGAGAAGGTTCTTGAGAAGTTCCTTGTGGAGGTTCCTTGTGGAGGTTCCTTGTGGAGGTTCCCGGGATGGGGTCAGTGCTGACCTTCATCCCAAACATGTGCAGTAAGTTCGGAGATCTATAGTAGGAGATCTTCTTCTCCGAAGCTCTAAATATTCCACTCCCTCACGCTTTTTACTTTATGAATTCATGGCAATGATGATTATATCATTCTACAGATTATACATTTATATATATATATATAATATATATATAAGATATATATATATATATATATATATATATATATATATATATATATTCATTCATTCATTCATTCATCTTCTAGCGCTTTATCCGATCTTCCCTCGGGTCACGGGGAGTCTGTGCCTATCTCAGGCGTCTATGGGCATTAAGGCAGGATACACCCTGGATGGAATGCCAACACACATCACACACACACACACACACACACACACATTCATACACTAGGGACCCAATTTTC
>JACRUU010000027.1:28184190-28209190 GCA_030449085.1 Kryptopterus vitreolus | reverse complement strand
ATATTTATTAGATTATTATTATTATTATATTATTATTATATTGTTATTATTATCTTATTATTATTATTATTATTATTATTGTTATTATTATTGTAATTATTATTGTTAATGTTAATGTTATTATTATTAATGTTATTGTTATTATTATTATTATTGTTATTATTGTTGTTAATGTTATTGTTATTATTGTTGTTATTATTATTGTTAATGTTAATGTTATTATTATTAATGTTATTGTTATTGTTATTAGCATTATTATTAGATTATTATTATTATTATTATTATTATTAGATCTGTATATGTGATTTGAGAAAGATGAAAAAAAACAAACTAACAAACAAAAAACAAACAAATCTATGTCGGATTATATTGTTTTAAAATAGACGTATTAAAAAGGCTCAAGGTTAAAAAAAGACTTAGAAGGTTAAAAGAGTAAATCCCATCGCAGGCCCGTCGGCCCTCGAGCGTCATGCTGTAACTCGTTGTTTATCGCAAGTGCGCTGACGTTTTACAATAACGGGACATGAATAAACATCATCCCGACCACTGGATTAATATCTGCTCCTTTTTTTTTTTCTTTAAATGAAGGATTCCGAGAGTTTCTGGTCACACGGACAGGAAAGTGTTACAGCGAGTAAATGAAATTCTTACTCTGTGAAGCCTCCGAGCGAACGGAGGACGTGAGGGGAAGATCATAAGATATAAATTACAAAGTTATGATCTTGCAAATGCATGAAAAATGCATTATGCATGTTTAGCTGATATATATGTATGTGTGTGTGTTGTGTGTGTGTGTGTGTGTGTGTGTGTGTGTGTGTGTGTGTGTGTGTGTGTGTTATAGTTTTTTGTTATAATTTGATGAATTATATAATTTATTATTTAAATTTATATTTTATATCACTTTTTGATAAACATATACATAATTATTTTTCCTATATTATATTTCATATAATACATGTCATATAATATCAGATTTTATGTATTTTATACTTCCCTGTCAATTTTTTGTCTTAGATTTTTAATATCACTTTTTAATAATAAGTTTCTTATATCATACCCCTTTTATATCTCTTTTTTCCATTTTTCTATATCACTTAAAATCATTTTTTTGATATTTTTTTTACATTACTTTTTTATATCAGTTTTTTATATATATCATACACCTATATATTATTTTAACTTTTATATTGTTATATTTTTTTATATATTGTTTCATGTAGTGTGTGTGATAATATATATATATATATATATATATATATATATATATATATATATATATATATATATATATATATATAACACTATATACACACGTAACACTATACACAGTAACTTGATACACTACACACAGTAACCCTATACACCCTATACACAATAACACTATACACAGTATACACACAGTAACACTACACACACAGTAACACTAGTAAACAGTAACACATACTATACACAATAACCCTATACACAGTAACACTATAACACTATATACAGTAACACTATACACAGTACACAGTAACACTATACACAGTAAACACAGTAACTATACACAGTAACAATAACAGTAACCATTATATATAACACTATATACAGTAACACTAAACATATACACAGTAACACTATAACAGTAAACCTATACACAGTAACTATACACATACATTATATACAGTAACACTATATACAGTAACAGTAACTATATACAGTATACACAGTAACACAGTAACACTATACACAGTAACACTACACACAGTAAATACTATACACACAATAACAGTAACACTATACACAGTAACACTAACACTATAAACAGTAAACCTATACACAGTAACACTATACTATATACAGTAACACAGTAACACTATACACAGTAAACACTATACACAGTAACACTATAACAGTAACTACATATACACACACAGTACTATTCACAGTAACCCTAACACAGTAACCCTATACACAATAACCCTATACACAGTAACACTATAGTAACACTATACACAGTAACACTATACACAGTAACACTATACACAGTAACACTAACATATACAGTAACTATATACAGTAACATATACACACAGTACACTATACACAGTAACACTATATACAGTAACACTATACACTAGTACACACTATACTATAAACAGTAACACTAACACTGTACACAGTAACACTATACACAGTAACCCTATACACAGTAACATTATATACAGTAACTATATACAGTAACACTATACACAGTAACACTACACATAACACTATATACAGTAACACTATAACTATATACAGTAACACTGTACAGTAACACTATACACAGTAACACTATACTATGTACAGTAACCCTATACATTATATACAGTAACACTATATACAGTAACACTAAATACACACAGTAACACTATACACAGTAACACTATAACACAGTAACACTATACACAGTAACACTATATACAGTAACACTATACACAGTATACACAGTACACATATACACAGTAACACAGTAACATATACACAGTAACACTACACTATACACAGTAACACTATATACAGTAACACTATACTATATACAGTAACACTATACACAGTAACACTATATACAGTAACACTATAACACTATACACAGTAACACTATACAGTAACACTATATCACACAGTAACACTATAACAGTACACTAACAATACTATATACAGTAACACAGTAAACACTATACACAGTAACAGTAACACTAAACATACACAGTAACACTATACACAGTAACACTATACACACAGTACACAGTAACCTATACACAGTAACCCTATACACAGTAACACTATATATACACTATATACAGTAACCCTAACACAGTAACACTATACACAGTAACACTATACACAGTAACACTATACACAGTAACACTATACACTATATACACAGTAAACACTATATACACAGTAACACTATACACAGTAACACTATACACAGTAAACACTATATACAGTAACCACTATACACAGTACACAGTAACACAGTAACATATACAGTAACACTATATACAGTAACACTACAGTAACACACAGTAACACTATACACAGTACACAGTAAACACTACACACAGTACACTACACAGTAACACTATATACACTATATACAGTATACACTATACAGTAACACTATATACAGTAACACTATATACATCAGTAACATACACAGTAACACAGTAACACTATATACAGTAACACTAACAGTAAACTATACACAGTAACACTATATACACAGTAACACTACACATAAACACTATATACAGTAACACAGTAACACTATACACAGTAACACTATATACAGTACACAGTAACACTATACACAGTAACACAGTATATATACAGTAAACACTATATACAGTAACACTATACACAGTAAGTAACAGTAACACTATATACAGTAACACTAACATATACACACAGTAACACTAACATACACAGTAACACTAGTAACACAGTAACCCTATACACTATATACAGTAAACACTATATAACACAGTAACACTATACACAGTAAACACTATATACAGTAACAGTAAACACTAACACAGTAAACATATACACAGTAACACTATACTATATACAGTAACACTATATACAGTAACACTACACATATACACACAGTAACACTATACACAGTAACACTATATACAGTAACACTATATACAGTAAACACTATACACAGTAACACTATATACAGTAACACAGTAACACTATACACAGTAACACTATACACAGTAACACTATACACATACACCCTATACAGTAACACTATACACAGTAACACTATACTATATACAGTAACACTATATACAGTAACACTATACACAGTAAACACTACACACACTATACACAGTAACACTATACACAGTAACACTATATACAGTAACACTATACACAGTAACACTATATACAGTAACACTATACACAGTAACACTATACACAGTAAACACTATATAACATACACTAACACTATACACAGTAACACTATACACAGTAACACTATACACAGTAACACTATACACAGTAAACACTATATACAGTAACACTATACACAGTAACACTATATACAGTAACACTATATACAGTAACACTATACACAGTAACACTATACACAGTAACCCTATACACAGTAACACTATATACAGTAACACTATATACAGTAAACCCGAGCATAACATGCAATCAATGAGTTTGCATATAAAATTATGTGTAAAAAAGGTCGGGATTACGCGAGACGACAGGACGGCGTTCGGCGTTCCGGGAAGCAGCTCGGAGATTCCTTTTTCATCAAAACCCACCCTTTGCCCTCATCAAAATTCGGAGGATCCGTGTAAATGCAATAATATGCAAATGAAGATGGCCTTTTCTCCTCCGAGTTCACCTCCGTCTCCACATTACAGCGTTTATATCGTAGGTTAGGTCGTGTCCCAATTCATAAGGATTAATATAAAAGCATTGGAAGACCGCCACCAACAACAACAACAACAACAAGCCACAGTTGTCCTTATACTGTACTTCAGTATTCTACAGAGATACGCTTCCGTATCTCTGTATTAGGCGATGTTCCGGATCGTCACAGGAGCGTCGTCATTCCCGGAACGCGTTCGGGTTCAACTGAAGGGAAAAATATCCGCAATAGTGCGGCTTCAGCATCGCCGTGATGGTTTCATACGGCTGGAAAGATCATGTGTGCCAATACTTTAGCTCACACCATCGAAGTTTCGAGAATAAACAGTAGGTCGGAGAATTCCGAGGGCCTGGAAGACGGCGTTTGTTGTTTACACATTTCAGTCTGGCTGAGGCGGTCGGACGTGACGCGCTCGTCGGGGAAGACGGATACGCCTAGTGACAAAAATGTCATTCAATCACGTAAAGGTCAGACGAACGGCGGCGAATACAAACGACTTCATCGTTGCGCACAGTGAAATGAACCCATGATTCATTGGGTGGCTGTTTTGTCAGGTGTTTTGGACGTGTTCAGTTTCCATCGTTCACTTATTCCAGTCTTTTTCACCCCAAATTTGGAGACGCAAACGAATTGAATCAGTCAGAAAATGAGTCGAGTTGAATTGAAGTGAGTGAATCGAATTGAATCGACTTGAGACTTAATGAAGAGAACCAAACTGAGTTGAACTGAAGGAAATCAAATTGACTTGAAGTGAATCAAATCGAACTGAATTGCTGTGGGTTTGGAAATTTCTAATTGAATCGAATCGAACTGAACAAGTGAATCAAATCAAATGAACACACTGAACTGAAAACATCTGAATCAAATCAAAATGAACTGAACACAACTGAATCAAATCGAATTGAATTGGAGTGGGTTTGGAAATTTCCAATTGAATTGAATCGAATTGAACTGAACACATGTGAATCAAATCAAAATGAACTGAACAACTCTGAATCAAATCAAAATGAACTGAACACATCTGAATCAAATCAAAATGAACTGAACACATGTGAATCAAATCGAATTGAACTGAACACAACTGAATCAAATCAAAATGAACTGAACACATGTGAATCAAATCGAATTGAACTGAACACATCTGAATCAAATCGAATTGAACTGAACACATCTGAATCAAATCGAATTGAACTGAACACATCTGAATCAAATCAAAATTGAACTGAACACAACTGAATCAAATCGAATTGAACTGAACACATCTGAATCAAATCGAATTGAACTGAACACAACTGAATCAAATCGAATTGAACTGAACACATCTGAATCAAATCAAAATGAACTGAACACATCGAATTGAATCGGTTTGGAAATCAATTGAATTGAACTGAACACATCTGAATCAAATCAAAATGAACTGAACACAACTGAATCAAATCAAAATGAACTGAACACAACTGAATCAAATCGAATTGAACTGAACACACTGAATCAAATCGAATTGAACTGAACACATCTGAATCAAATCAAAATGAACTGAACACAACTGAATCAAATCAAAATGAACAATTGAATTGAACAACTCTGAATCAAATCAAAATGAACTGAACAACTCTGAATCAAATCAAAATGAACTGAACAACTCTGAATCAAATCAAAATGAACTGAACACACTCTGAATCAAATCAAAATGAACTGAAACACAATCTGAATCAAATCAAAATGAACTGAACACATGTGAATCAAATCTGAAAATGAACTGAACACAATCTGAATCTGAATCAAATCGAATTGAACAGTGGATTGAACTGAACACATCTGAATCAAATCGAATTGAACTGAACACGAATGAATCTGAATCAAATCAAAATGAACTGAACACAACTGAATCAAATCAAAATGAACTGAACACATGTGAATCAAATCAAAATGAACTGAACAACAACTGAATCAAATCAAAATGAACTGAACAACTCTGAATCAAATCAAAATGAACTGAACAACTCTGAATCAAATCAAAATGAACTGAACAACTCTGAATCAAATCAAAATGAACTGAACAACTCTGAATCAAATCAAAATGAACTGAACAACTCTGAATCAAATCAAAATGAACTGAACAACAACTGAATCAAATCAAAATGAACTGAACAACTGTGAATCAAATCAAAATGAACTGAACACATGTGAATCAAATCAAAATGAACTGAACACTGAACAAATCTGAATCAAATCAAAATGAACTGAACACAACTGAATCAAATCAAAATGAACTGAACACATCTGAATCAAATCAAAATGAACTGAACACATGTGAATCAAATCAAAATGAACTGAACACATCTGAATCAAATCAAAATGAACTGAACACATCTGAATCAAATCAAAATGAACTGAACACAACTGAATCAAATCAAAATGAACTGAACACAACTGAATCAAATCGAAATGAATTTGTGTGGGTTTGGAAAGTTCTCATGTGATTGAATCAAGTATCCATTCATCTATCCATTGTGGGCTTATTGTGTATGTGTGTGTGTGTGTGTGTGTGTGTGTGTGTGTGTGTGTGTGTGTGTGTGTGTGTGTGTGTGTGTGTGTGTGTGTGTGTGTGTGTGGTCATATAATTGAAATTCCTGCACATTGTGTAGTTTTGCTCCGCATTTGCGTCCCCGAGTTCGATGTTAAAAACCCGAACTCATTTCCATAATGTTAACTGGCCTTTGTTCATTATTACCAGCGTTAACGCGCGCGGATGAAGTTTTCCACTGAGCAGGAGAAGGAGGGATGAGGGATGATGGGGGGGGGGGTGGGGGGTGATAGGCAGCCGTGGGGGTGGTGGGGGTCGTCGGGTAGCGCGTTGATCACATTTGGGGTATGATTTATGATAGAAAGAGCGGCGAGGTGATGGAGGCGAGAGTGGCGCTCCATTCCGGCCAGACACTCGCTCTTAATCATTCCCCGCTGTCAGAAAAAGCACATGCATTATTAAACATTACAGTGGTGTAATGGTGATTTGCGCCTGTGTTCCTGCCGCCCCGTACCAGGGATTTGACTCTTTTTTTCGCTCGTTTTGATTTAGTTTCTCGATTCGCAGCGTAAAAATGTTTGCTGTGGGAAGTTTTTGAAAGCGTATTTGAAATGGAAATGTTTCCCGAGCGTGGAGCTCGCCGAGGATGTTTCCTTATTTCAGCCTTGACTGTTATTCGTATGCAGCGCCGCGGCGTTCCGCGCGCGTCGAGCCCGAGATGAAAAAGCTCCGTTATTGGATATCTTGCTCGGAGATTTCCGAGACATGGCGTGCGAGTGTTGCTCCTACAGGAGGCGAGAGAGCTCGCGGATAATTAGCATTTCGCGCAGGATTATAGCGGGAACGCCAGCGGTGCCCAAACGGCAATAAAAACCCGACACAAATAAAACCTTTCCTGCAGTTCATACTGTAATATCTTTAATATCTGTATTATTACCTTATTATTACCTTTATTAATATCTGTAATATCTGTATATACCTTTATTAATATTTAATATCTGTATTATTACCTTTATAATACTGTAATATCTGTATTATTACCTTTATTAATATCTGTAATATCTGTATTATTACCTTTATTAATATCTGTAATATCTGTATTATTACCTTTATTAATATCTGTAATAATATCAGTATTAATATCTGTATTTGTACGCCAGAAATAAAATTACAGCTTAATTTAATTTTATATATAAAAACATGTTACTTTTTACTCGTCCGTTACTCAAATCTGTACTATACAATTTATCTGTCTGTCTGTCTGTCTGTCTGTCTGTCTGTCTGTCTGTCTGTCTATCTATCTATCTATCTATCTATCTATCTATCTATCTATCTATCTATCTATCTATCTATCTATCTATCTATCTATCTATCATCCATCCATCCATCCATCCATCCATCCATCCATCCATCCATCCATCCATCCATCCATCCATCCATCCATCCATCCATCCATCCATCCATCCATCTCTGTCTGTCTGTCTGTCTATCTATTTCTCTGTTTGTCTGTCTGTCTGTCTGTCTGTTTATCTAGCTAGCTATCTATCTATCTATCTACTGTCTGTTTATCTATCTGTCTATCTATCTATCTGTCTATCTATCTGTCTATCTGATCTGACTTTATCTGTCTATCTCTCTATCTATCTATCTATCATCTATCTATCTATCATCTATCTAATCTATCTATCTATCTATCTATCTATCTATCTATCTATCTATCTATCTATCTGTCTATCTATCTATACTGTCTATCTATTATCTATCTATCTATCTATCTGTCTGTATATCTATCTATCTATCTATCTATCTATCTATCTATCTATCTATCTATCTAACTATCTATCTGTCTAATTAACTATGTATCTCTCTATCTAACTGTCTATGTGACTATCTGTCTGTCTATGTGACTATTTATCTGTCTGTCTGTCTATCTGTCTATCTATCTATCTGACTATCTATCTGTGTATGTGACTATTTGTCTGTCTATCTATCTATCTATCTATCTATCTATCTATCTATCTATCTATCTATCTATCTATCTATCTATCTATCTATCTATCTATCTATCTAATAATGTACACAATCTAAATATGTGTAACACGGTACAGAGATCTCTCTCTCTCCCTCTCCCTCTATCTCTCCCACTTTCTCTTTCTCTCTTCCTATCTCTCTCTCTCTCTCTCTCTCTCTCGGAGACACACAGCAGTGCTTTAAGGCTGCAGATGAACATCACTCCGTTGTGAAAAAGCTCATGTGTGGAGTTTCTTACAGGTCAGAGAGTGAAGTTCACGTCTCACACTGTGATAAACACGTCTCTCCGAACAGAAGAGCGTTTTCTCCCCCTTCACCCGTGTGCTTGCAAAAAGCTAAATAAATAAATAACGCAGTAAAAATCACATTCCGGGAACGTCTCGCTGTGATGATGTCGTCCGGAATTTCAGCCGGTGTCGTTGTGCATAAAACTCTGCGTTTGCGTTTTTGGACACGGCGATCAGCGTTCCTGACGCCGCGGTGACCTTTGACCCGGAATATTGCTGGCGTTTTATTATTGGCGCGCGATGCCAAGCCGAAGTGCCTCGACACGGCGTGACCGCGCTTCGAACGAGGACGAATCTTGAGATTGACTCCTTCGCTTTTTGAACGACTCTTTGGTACGACTTCGATAAGAAGAACGAGTCGCCTCAAAGCGCGAGTGGTTCATTTTGCACTTGCCTTTAATGCGACTCAAGAACGAGTCATTTCAAGCAGCGATTTGTTCATTTAGAAAGAGTCTTATATGCGACTCGAGAACGAGCCGTCTCAAGGAGTGATTCCTTTCATTTTCAAGTCTTTGACATGATTCAGTAGAACGAATCATCTCACAAATGAGTCGTCTCAAAGAGTAATTCCTTCGTTTTGAGTCTTCCGTGTAACTCGAGTCGTCTCAAAGATTGACTCCCTCATTCTGAACGAGTCTTTGATACGACTAAGAAGAACGAGTCTTCTTACCTTTAATGTGACTCGAGAACGAGTCGTTTCAAAAAACGATTCGTTCATTTTGAACAAGACGTCAATGTGACTCATAAGAACGAGTCATAACAAACACCGAGTCCTTCATGTTGAGCGAGTCTCTTGTATGAAGAACGAGTGGTCTCAAAATGTGTTCTGTTCATTTAGAACGAGTCTTTAACGCGACTCCTCAAGAACGAGGCGTCTCGACGAGTGATTCCTTCATTTTCAAGTCTTTGACATGATTCAGTAGAACGAATCGTCTTAAAGTGTCATTCATTTATTTTGCCTTATATGAAACACATGCACACATGACTCGTTTTGAGTCTTCAGTGTAACTCGAGTCGCCTCAAAGATTGACTCCTCCACTTTGAGCGAGTCTTCGATATGACTCAGAAGAACGAGTCGTCACATGGTGTGATTTGTCCGTGTTGAACATGATTCGGTCACGTTTCCGTTCGCTCTCCCACACACACACACACACACACACACACACACACACACACACACACAAGAACACAAACACACACGTGCATTGTAGCGAGACAGCCGAGACGTAATGGAAAGCGGGACGTCGTCAGGTGCAGGGAATTGTGCCGGGAGCGTCTCGACCTGACTCCGTTCTCGCCGAAACCTCGGTCTGGATGCTGAGCCTCGGATAATGAGGAAGGCTGCGAGGCAGGCGCTCGGCATGGCTGCTCTTTTCTCTGTCCTTTTTGCGCACATCTCGGGTCACCGCTCGGGTTTTTCAGCTGGCACAGAGGTCATGCTGAAGATCAGCTCCTCGTTCTGTTGTCAGGGTTACCTGCGAAGTCAAATTCAGCACGTACGCATGTGTGTGTGTGTGTGTGTGTGTGTGTGTGTGTGTCTCCGGAGGTTCAGCAGCCGAGGCGGCCCTCAGGATGTGTGCTTGTCTGCAGTATAATCATGAAGCAGGATGCTGATCGCCATCCTGCGAATATATATATATATATGTGTGTGTGTGTGTGTGTGTGTGTGTGTGTGTGTGTGGTGCTGAGTAGGCAGAGCCTTTAATTACACACTCTCCTGAGCATGTCATTTCCCCCCCCCACACTCAGGCCTGCTGCTCGTTCCACACACAACTTTTTTTCTTTCCTTCTCCCCGAATTCCCTTCGCCGAATCCCTTCTTTTATCCCCTGCGTGTTTATTTATTTGTTTGTTTATTATATAAACATTTCCCCCGATTGACAAAAGCAACCTTCTCGATTAACGCTCAGGAAGCGAGGCAGCGCGAGAGGTGCGAGAGACGCCGCGCTGACAGCGAGCGCCGGCGGAGCGGAAGTTCCGCCGGGCTTCCGACTGGGAATTCCGACTCGTCTGACTGCTTCGTTGCACATTTCCCAAAGGGGGGCCATTTTTACTTTCGTCTAATCACCGCACTTTGTTCGACAATGCTTTATTAGGAAGTCGGACCCCTGCCTCGGGCCGAGTCTCGTTACAGGGCCGACCCAGAACTGACTGTTCTTAAAATATAATCATATCAATATTTTACCCAATGGTTTGTGGACACGACCATGAGATCTTCCACATGAGACCAGTTTGAACGAGTCTTCCGTCTGACTCAGACGAACGAGTCATCTCAAAGATTGACTCCTTCATTTTGAGCGAGTCTTTTGTGCGGCTGCAAAGGATCTCGGAGTGATTCCTTCATGTTGAATGAGTCTTCAGTGTGATTCAGTCGAACGAGTCATCTCAAAGATTGACTCCTTCATTTTGAGCGAGTCTTTTGTGCGGCTTCAAAGGATCTCGGAGTGATTCCTTCATGTTGAATGAGTCTTCAGTGTGATTCAGTTGAACGAGTCATCTCAAAGATTGACTCCTTCATTTTGAGCGAGTCTTTTGTGCGGCTTCAAAGGATCTCGGAGTGATTCCTTCATGTTGAATGAGTCTTCAGTGTGATTCAGTTGAACGAGTCATCTCAAAGATTGACTCCTTCATTTTGAGCGAGTCTTTTATGCGGCTGCAAAGGATCTCGGAGTGATTTCCTTCATGTTGAATGAGTCTTCAGTGTGATTCAGTTGAACGAGTCATCTCAAAGATTGACTCCTTCATTTTGAGCGAGTCTTTTGTGCGGCTTCAAAGGATCTCGGAGTGATTCCTTCATGTTGAATGAGTCTTCAGTGTGATTCAGTTGAACGAGTCATCTCAAAGATTGACTCCTTCATTTTGAGCGAGTCTTTTATGCGGCTGCAAAGGATCTCGGAGTGATTCCTTCATGTTGAATGAGTCTTCAGTGTGACTCAGAAGAACGAGTCATCTCAAAAATTCCAAGATTGACTCCTTCATTTTGAGCGAGTCTTTTATGCGGCTGCAAAGGATCTCGGAGTGATTCCTTCATGTTGAATGAGTCTTCAGTGTGATTCAGACGAACGAGTCATCTCAAAGATTGACTCCTTCATTTTGAGCGAGTCTTTTATGCGGCTGCAAAGGATCTCGGAGTGATTCCTTCATGTTGAATGAGTCTTCAGTGTGACTCAGAAGAACGAGTCATCTCAAAAATTCCAAGATTGACTCCTTCGTTTTGAGCGAGTCTTTTATGCGACCTCGAAGGCAGAGCTGTCTCAAAGGGTGTTTCCTTCATTTTGAGCAAGTCTCTTATATGACTCAGTAGGAGTCATCTCACAGTGTGATTTGTTCATGTTCAATGAGTCTTATATTGTGACTCAAGAACAAGTCATTTCAAAGAGTGACTCCTTGACGTTGAAGTCTTCAGTGTGACTCGGAAAGCCGAGTCGTCTCGAAATGTGATTTGTTCCTTTTGAATGAGTCTTCAGTTCGACTCCAAGGGTGATTCCTTGACGTTGAAGACTCGATTTGTGACTCGGAAGAGATTCGTGAGTCATCGCAAAGACCGACTCCTTCATATTGAGCGGGTCTTTGATATGACTCGGAAGGAGGAGTCGTCTCACTTTGTGATTTGTTCGTTTGGAATATGACTCAGAAGAAAGAGTCGTTCACTAGATGATTCATGGGTTTGGATCTTCTAGTTACATCCTATATGTGTGGGAAAAAGTCCCGATACGTATTATAGTGTACATAAAACATTTTAATAAAGCTTTATGATGTTATACATAATATTAGACAGTGTGTGTGTGTGTGTGTGTGTGTGTGTGTGTATCTTATACAGTCACACACCACATATTAAACTTTGCCACTAAACAAGAAATTAATTAGCCGTTCATGATTACATCAGTTCTTCGACCGAGGTCTTAATTAGCCGAGGCTTTTTGCGAAGCATGTTATTATTTATGGACTGTAACTACACCTCACATCTGGCCACCTCACATTACCTTTCTAATTAAAAAATAGAATGCAATAAACGACACTGCACTTAATTCATGCATTTAAATCGGAGCTGTTTAGGATTTTAATTAAAACATGATATTGTTGATTCAAGTTATACTTCAGTTTTACACACACACACACACACACACACACACACTGGGGTACTAAAACTATATTGTAACGATAAGGTTAAGATGTATATGAATATATACGTCTTATAACGCGGTGTGTGTTACTATGTGAGCGATCCGCTCCTTCACTCTGCGTCGTGTCGGCGGACGAACGACAAGAAAGGAATAAAGAAACGTTCAGTGCATTCACTCACGCTTCCTAAATTACCCCACAATGACGCCCCCTAGTGGCGCATTCACAACAGGTACGATCTCCTCACTATATTAGCGTATATTACCGTACGGAACCTTACGCAAGCGCATCGCATTCCCAAATCCGTATTACTGCAATAAAGCGCATTTTTACTGAACGCAATAAAGCGCTTCCGTATAACCTAAACACCGTATCACCAGTTTATATGGAAAAGCAACCGGAACACAATTCTTAAAGGAGCCACGTCCCATATTTTACACTTCAAACCAACACTAAACAAAATAACATTAACAAGAAATTACATATTAAAAGAATCGTTTCCAGAGTAAAATAAATATTATAATAATCAATAATTTTATTAAAGGGAGAGATTTTGAGGGAAATGTATATAATTATAACATCTGTTACAGTTACAGGATTACAAACATGAAAAGTATTTATTTAGGGTACTTTTGAAAACGTGCTTTTTAATCAACTCATGGCAATTATGTAATTTTAATTATTATTATATATATATATATATATATATATATATATATATATATATATATATCAATCAGAAGATGAGGAAAGTGTTTGCTGGTGGTTTCTGGGTGACGCGGTGTCGTCCTGACACTAGACGAACGTGACTCGTTCCGAGTTCATCTCCTGCCTTTGATTGACGCTGACATCTTTTTGCTAATTGCATCTTCGTCGCGTGGCCCCGCGTGGCCCCCGTCTCCTCCGCCATCGCCCCTTTCCTCCGCTGTCACAAAGCACTTAGACAATCAGTGTTGTCAAATTATATTGCTCACCCATCCAAGCTTCCTCCGGTCCTCTGTAATAGAAATCTGAAACACTGAGGCTGAGTGAAAGCAGCAAAGGGAACGCTAACAAAGAGAAGAGCAATAATGCAATCAATATCGCGTGACGGTGGAGAAGAAGATGAAAATATAAGAAGCGCTGTGACGTTTTTGAATTTAATTATTTATTTTATTTTTCCTAAAGATTTCTGATTGGATAGGGTAGATCATGTGTAGATTTTATATAATATAAAATTATAATTATTGTATATATATATATATATATATATATATATATATATATATATATATATATATATATACACGTTCATTCATTCATCTTCTATCGCTTATATCCGATCTTCTCGGGTCACGGGGAGCCTGTGCCTATCTCAGGCGTCTATGGGCATTAAGGCAGGATACACCCTGGACGGAATGCCAACCTCACACACCCATCGCAGGGACCACACACACACACACACATTACACAGACACCGAGACAAGGGAATATCCTGGCGGTGTGAGGCGAACGTGCTAACCACTAAGCCACCGTGCCCATTTTATATATATATATATATATATATATATATATATATATATATATATATATATATATATATATATATATATATATATATATATATATATATATATATATATTTTATTTATAATAATAGATATTAATCTATATTTAGTTCTGTGGTGTTAAAAGTGAAATTTTTTGGCCTTTTATTCTGTTTATATCCTAAACAAACATTCATTCATTCATCTTCTATCGCTTTATCCGATCTTCCCTCGGGTCACGGGGAGTCTGTGTCTATCTCAGGCGTCTATGGGCATTAAGGCAGGATACACCCTGGATGGAATGCCAATCCATCGCAGGACACACACACAAACACACACACACACACACACACTCACATTCATACACTAGGGACAAATTTCCAGGGTGCCAATCAACCTACCGTGCATGTTTTTGGACCAGGGGAGGAAACCGGAGAACCCGGAGAAAAACCCCCTGAGACACGGGGAGAACACACACAAACTCCACACACACATGTCCGAGACGGGAATCGAACCCGGATCCTGGAGGTGTGAGGCGAACGTGATAAACCACTAAACCACCGTAACCCTTTCCTAAACAAACATATCTAATCAAATGAAATAAAATAGTCATCATTTATTAATTATCGATAATAAATTGAAGGTTAATATTTCAATATATTTATTTTTTTATATCTCGATTGCTTTTAAACAGTGCTTGCGATTCCCGAAGCAGCTTTACAGGACTAAAAATCTCAATTTGAAATTCATAAACGAGTCCTTATAAGTTTGTCCGTAATGAGCGAGCCAGAGGCAACGATTCCGCGGACCCGTAATGAACTCCCAAACGCAAGCGTGAGAAATGATGGCGCGTGTACATCATCAGTCGATCGCGACCAATTAAAAGTTTTTCCTTATAAATCCGAGGAGGGAAAAAAAAGAGGAAAATTTCCATTTATAATCCCCATATAAAGTTTCAGCAATTTTCCCAGCCAAAGTTTCCTTCTCAAACAAGAACGTCTTTGTGGAAGATGGACCTCAAAACCTTATGGGACGAATGTTAAAACCTTGTTTAAACCCTTCCCTGGGCCCCCACCCGGCATTTTATGTCTCCAGCATGAATCCCAATGATCTTATTCATATGACAGAGTATTAATGGGTTAAGGGCCTCGCTCAGGGGCCCTTCATTAGTGTGCTCAATTGTGGTGGGATTTAATCTCATGACCAGTGGCTTCCCCACATCATCATCATCATCATCCCCCACATTCTAATGCACCTGTACGATGTTTTGGAGGGCGTATAGATGGCTCATTTATGCATTATAACACCTCCATACAAAACTCTGGGGTTTATCGTGTTAACATAAATATAATAGATTTTCAAAGCTCTGCTTCAAGGAGTGTCTTTGGACAACTGATAGGACCGAAGGCTCACCCCTGAGGGCTGCCAGACAGACACAATTCATAATTACACCCTGCAAACAGCAGGACTCTGTCTAGCAAATACTTCCTAGATGTGCTGATTATACGGCGAAAGTGGAAGCTGAGCGGCGGTGAAGGATTATCTATAGAACTGGCAGACGAAAATAAGTGGAAGGATTAAATTAACATCTATTGCAGCTGGACACAAAAAAATAAATAAAAAAAAGCAGACCTGTGGGGGTTGAGTCAAGTCTGCTGATTTCTCAGAACATAACATACACACTATACACACACACATATATATATATATATATATAGGGGGGGCTTGGGTGGATTAGTGGTTAGCACATTCTCCTCACACCTCTAGGGTCGGGGTTCGATTAGGGGTTCGATGTCGTGTTCCCGTCTCGGCCCCCGTGTCTCAGGGGGTTTTTTTCTCCGGGTTCTCCGGTTTTTCTCCCCCCCGGTCCAAAAACATGCAAGGTAGGTTGATTGGCACCTTGGAAAATTGTCCCTAGTGGTGTGTGTGTGTGTGTGTGTGTGTGTACTGTAATGGGTTGGCATTCCATCCAGGGTGTATCCTGCCTTAATGCCCATAGACGCCTGAGATAGGCACAGACTCCCCGTGACCCGAGGGAAGATCGGATAAAGCGCTAGAAGAATGAATGAATGAATATATATATATATATATATATATATATATATATATATATATATATATATATATATCGTATATATATATATATATGTCGTATCACACCTTGACGTCACCTTGACGAGAAATCAGGATGACATTACAGCACTTGTTTATTGAGTTGGGAGTGTTTTTTTTGTTTGTTTTGTTTGTTTTTTTTGCCCCTACCCAGCCCCCCCCCCCCCCCCCCACCCCCCCCCCCCCCACCCCCCCCACCCCCCACCCCCCCGTCTTATGGCATTATTTGACATTTGGTTATCAGGCGCAGATCGCAGGCTAACAGAGGACAGTAGAATGACGTTCTTTATTACCACCGCATTAAAACTCAATCCTCGGCTCGTCTCAGCCAGACTTGTTATTTCTTCTCGGGATCACTTTCTGGGATTTATGGGATCAGTGACACAGAAAATGGGCGCTGTTAAGTTTTTTTTTTTTTTTTTTTTCGCATGCCGCAATTCAATCAGGACTCGAAATCCCTCCTCCTCCTGCCTATCCTCCACCTCCTCCTCCTCCACCTCCCCAAACCCCTGGCTCAAGTCAGCCTATCACCAACACCCCCCCCCACCCCCCCCCCCCCCCCGACCCCCCGCCCACCCCGCCTCCTCCACTCCCTACGCAGCAGGTAGTCCACTAGGATTTAATTCCCTCCCCAGACTGCAGCAAGAGAAAGCCTTGCAGAAAGGGGTGAGAAAAAAAAAAGAGAAGAAAATCATTACTCTCTATAATCCCTAGCTGCTATCAGGCACGACGCTAATGTGTGTATGACAAAACCGGGGAATGAGAACGGCAGGCGCAGTAGCTTTAGCGGAATTAAAGAAATTGGATTAGAGGAAGTTAAGGAAGAAGGTGATCTGCTGCGACGAGAAAAAAAAAAAATCAAATTCCAGGTTTAAGTGCCCTTGCTTGCCAAGGTCTTTCATCCCATTCTAACTCCATTCCCTCAACTGCCTCCACTTTCTTTTTCTTTTTTTTTTTTTTTGTCCCTCGTGACAAAGCGAGGCGCGAGTTCGTACCCATTCCGGGGGCTTCGTCTGACAAGGTATTGCTCACACATTTAGTTCTTGGCAGCCTTGAAAGATTTATGACATCTTGCCTGACATAAAAGTGCTGCCGTTCACCTCTAATTATCCGCAATTTGATTCCTCATCCCTGAGCTGGAATTCCTTGACGTTTGCGCAGAAAATGCGCTTAAAAGTGTCCCTGTATTTAAAAAGCATGTTTCCTAATGTTTAAAAAAAAAAAACGAGAGACCTCTGATGGGTTAACAACAACAACGCAGACTTCCTGCTGGGCTACGAAGGGAATTCTTGACAGGACCCAATACTCGCCCTTGTGGGACGCCGAGAGCGTAGAAATGGACATTCCGCCTCGTAAGTACTTCCGAGGTGCTCGGGTGATGGAATCGTTGAGAGAGCGGGCGAAGGGATACGGTTGGAACCCGGAGCGGCGGCGGCGGCGGCGAAAGCGCTGTTAAATGATAGTGTTTCCGCTAGCGCGAGGGGATAGTGCCGTGACTGCATTAGCGTGACAAGGGCACTGTGTACTTGACGGGAGTGTGGTGGCTCGCAATTAAGGTGGCTGAGCGGAACCTCGGCAAAAAAAAAAAAAAAAAAAAGTTGTAGGAAATTATGCCCTAAAGAGGTTATGAATCATTCATACGCCCTGCCATCGCTGTGAACTGCATCGACCCGTCATACGGGCGACATTTTTTGGTGGGGGAAAAAAAAAAAAAGGCCACAGGCAGCAGAGTCCCTGATACGGCAGCAATGAAGTGATAAGAACTAATAATGTATTTTTTTTCCCCCCCAAATGATATTTTGGAAATGAATGGAGATGAGATTTAATCTCGAGGTGACCAAATCGGCGTCGCCGAGACTCGGAGGTCAGACTCCTCGGATGGATTTCTTGTCCTGTCGCGGTTTTTACATCAGACCGTGTCTTTCCCCCATATCTGATCTTTATCACGTTGGAGCCGGTGATCACTCGTCCCTGCCTCGGCTTTCCTGCGGCGCCTCGCTCTCGAGTCGGGAGATACGGGGAGGAAATAAGGCGGAGGGCGAAAGGAATTGTCGAGCGAGAACGAAGTGATTGATAGCTTTCTAAAGGACTGCCTGCAACCCGCGCATGCCGCAGAACAGATTTCCCGAAAATCACACCGTGCCTTGCTTTTTTTTTTTTTGTCTCCGCGATGACAGAAAGCACCCAGTGGTGATGTATTATTTTGCCGCGGGGGTTTTTATGCCGAAACGCATTCCCCCGAATGTTCTTGTAATACACTTCCCACTGCCAAAGCGACTGCCTAATGGTGTCAAACCTCTTCCCTATATAAAAATGAACCCCTCTTGTATTTAGCGCATCGCTCTAGAGTCTGATGAGGATGTCGTGGGGCACGGTGGCTTAGCCGTTAGCACGTTCGCCCCACACCTCCAGGGATGGGGGTTCGACTCGTGCGCTTGCATGTTCTCTCCTCAGGGTCTCAGGGTTTTTTTTTCTCCAGGTTCGCCAGTTCCCCCACCCCCACCCGGTCCAAAAGTTGATTAGCACCTTGGAAAATTGTTTCCTCAGGGTTTCATGGGGTTTTTCTCCGGGTTCTCCAGTTTCCCCCCTGGTCCAAAAGTTTTTTGGACCCTTGGAAAATTGTCTCCTCAGGGTTCCATGCTGTTTTTCTCCGGGTTCTCCAGTTTCCCCCCTGGTCCAAAAGTAGATTAGCACCTTGGAAAATTGTCTCCTAAGGGCCTCATGGCTTTTTCCCTCTGGGTTCTCCAGGTTTTCCGGTCCAAAACTTGTTTGGCATCTTGGAAAATTGTCTCATAAGGCATCATGTTTTTTTTCCTTTGGGTTCTCCAGGTTTTCCAGTCCAAAACTTGTTTGGCACCTTGGGAAATTGTCTCCTCAGGGCCTCATGGCGTTTTTCTCTGGGTTCTCCAGTTTCCCCCCTGGTCCAAAAGTTGATTGGCACCTTGGCAAATTGGCTCGTCTGGGCCTAATGGGGTTTTTCCTCTGGGTTCCCCGGGTTATCTGGTCCAAAACTTGTTTGGCACCTTGGAAAATTGTCTCCTCTGGGCCTAATTGGGTTTTTCCTATGGGTTTTCCAGGTTATCCAGTCCAAAAATTGAATGGCACCTTGGAAAATTGTCTCCTTAAGGTCTCATATGTTTTTTCCTCTGGGTTGTCTGGGTTCTCCAGTCCAAAAGTTGTTTGGCACCTTGGAAAATTGTCTCCTCAGGGTTTCATGGGGTTTTTCTGCGGTTTCTCCAATTTCCTCCCTGGTCCAAAAGTTGATGAGCACCACTTGGAAAAATGTCTCCTCAGGGAATTGTCTCCTCACAAATTGTCCCATGTGTGTCTGGCGATCCCTGCGATGGGTCGGCATTCCATACAGGGTGTGTCCTGCCTTGATGCCAGAGCGTCCAACATTTTGGAGATTTCATCTACACCTTCGAAATATTCCCCTTACACTGCAAATACGGCGCTCCCAGGGTTGTTTTTTTGGGAACGTTTCCCAAAGAAGTCTTCTTTGTGAAGTACATCAAGCACCTTCCGCGATACGCCCCGGATCTCCGCGACGGTGTCAAGACAACAAACCGGATCTTCATCTTTGGGCAGACGGGTGAAGTTTTTGCAGCAAATCCGGCAGGTACCGCAGGGTGGATGAGATCAGGCGGATTCCATCATCATGCACAAGAACGGTTTAGGGGATTGAGCTCATCAAAGGTCTTACTGATCTCTCATTGTCTTCCAGTGATGATGTTCTTCGACTCTTGTTGCTCAACACGCCTCGGAGGACTCGATGTCATGTCAGACGCCTGTTCTGTGATCTCCTGCACGACTTTTATCCGGAGCCTCACAAGGAAAGGGAAAGTGTCTGCGTTTCATTCTAAAGAGTCCTGCATTTTTACCCATTCTATCCATTTATGACGGAATTCCGATTTATTCCTGCAGACACTCTTTTCTCCTGAAGGCTTTCTGATTAATCCTACCCTCTCCCAAAAGAATTCCGAATTCCGCATCAGGACGTGTGCCAAACAAAATCCTGCTACTCCCCAGGGAATTCCCACTAATCCGCACTGGCTTCTCCAGACACTTGTGACCAATCGCCTCGTCTGTAAAGTCTTGCTGGGTGAATCCTGCCCACTCTTGGCGGAATCCTCCCCAAATGTGTACCCATTCTGCTCAACCCTGAAGGAACCCCCGAAGTTCTACCCGATCCATCCTGCCTCACGAAAGCAATTCCGATTAGTCTTTTGACCAGTCCTTGCTCAAAGGCCCAACCCGTGGCATCTTGGTGGTGCTGGGATTCAAGCTCATAACCTTCTAACCAGAAGTGGGAAACCACCTCCACCCAAATCCCCACCAGTCCTTCCTGCTCCTGAAGGTATTTCCACCCATCTCACCCAGTTCCTACCAAATCCGTCCTGCTCCCCCACACACACACAATTTTGACCACTCCTCCCCGGAATTTCCACTTCTGCCTGCTTCTAAAGAAATACAGAGCGGTATTCCCAAATGATACCTCTGGCTCCTGAAGGCATTCACACCAATCCCACACGCACACCCACGCGTTCCGGCTTCCACACACGTCCGAAAGGAATCCCAAAGGAATTCCGATGACTCCTGCTCACTCCGTAAGGGATACCATAGGACTTTACAACAAACTTCCCAAATCGAACCCTATCCTTCGTTCTCCTGAATTATTTATTCATGTTCCTTTCCGATTGGTCCGGCGAGACCCAAATCCCACCAGAGACGCCGTTATCTGACTTTTGCAGGCTTCTCGGATCCACGGACTGGTGAGTGTTTGTGTGGATGTTCCCGTCTCCTTCATGTGGGTCTCCTGTGGTTTGAATGCATGCGAGTTTCCTGGACGGGCCCGTGGATCTCAAACTCAAATCCTAAACCTGAAGCAAAGCAGCTGCTGTCTTTATTTTGTTGCCCCATAACAGCATGACGGTAATTATATACCCAAATACATTTTTTTGGTGAGGGCGCACGTGATATTTGCTGCATCGCCAATCTGGTGCATGGCGTAAATCACCTCTTCCGAAACCCGTTTATTATAAAGGACCGCGCATGAAAGTAGACGCAAGCAGACTGGAAATGCACTTCGCTCTGCTTATCAGGTCATTGCATAGTAATACGGCTGATGAAACCCGAGCTTTCCGTAATGCAGGCTCAATGAAGTGACCTTTAATGGGTCTTGTTCAGAAGCCGAACAGCTGTGCGTGCTTTCATCCTGAGCCGGAATCTGTCTGACGGCCAACACCCCCGAAAACCCGTTTCGTACACCGTCTTGGAGCTCAGACAGCCGATTAGACGGTTTGCTTAAGAAAAAAGAATTCATGGGCCATAAAAAGAAAGAAAAAAGAAAGAAAAGAAAACGTGACCCACATAGCCAAGTAAAACTCCCGGTGATGTTATTTTCCCCAGGTTGCCAGGTGTTGAGAAACGCTCCATCGCCATGCCACCCCTGGTTCTCGTCGTCGTTCTCCAGGCGACGTTTTCTTTTCCGAGGGGATGTGAATATATAGCGTTTTTAAAACCGTCTCTCCGTAAATCACAATGATCTCGGGGAACATATTCTTTATTAAACGGGATTTAATGCACTCTGCGGTTAAACGCGTGGGATTGCGGTGGTGCGTAGGAAGGCTTTCAGCGCGGCGCCTGGCCTTTTAATCACCTCTTAATCTGAAGAATGGCGTGAACGTTTAGACCTGATACAGCTGTTGAACGTCACGAGTGCAGAGGTGCGTTCTATAAATACCAGCGACAAAGGTTCGTCCGTAATGTCCGTAGTTTCTTCGGGAGCTCAGCGGTTAAGGGCGTCGGCCTCTGGACCGCAGGTTCAAATCCCAACAATACCCACCAAGCTGCCACTAGTGGGCCCTTGAACCCTCTCCGTGGCTCTGACGGATGAAGGCGTCTTTGACCGTTTTCTTTCGGCCGTTCGACAGGGACGAGTTTCGATCCTGCTTATTGGCAGCAAGGAGAAACATCTGGACTGGGTGTTCTGTGATTGGTTCCTTCTTGCTTTGAAGATGTACATAAACAAGGCAGGCATGCTGTGTATTCGCTGTGTATTTTACTACATTTTCATTAATGGCATTTGGCGGATGCTTTTATCCCGTGCAACTTCCAACCCAACATTTGAAGGGCCTTTGCTCAAGCGCCCTCTAGTGGCATCTTGGTGGTATTGGTGGGATTTAAACTTACAACTTTTTCGGGCTGGAGCCCAACGCCTTAACCACTGAGTTACGACCTCACTAAGAACCATACAAGGCAGTCGTCCTTATCCCGCGCGACTTACAACTGAGAAATTGGGTGTCTTTTAAGGGCCTTGCTCAAGGGCCCACTAGTGGAAGCTTGCCCGGTGGTAGGATTTGAACCTGCAATCTTCCGGGCCAAAGTCAATGCCCTAATTACTGACCTTCCACCTCACTAATTCCCCCCACTACTTACAGTAACTTTTCTCAGAACCTTCCTGGGCCCCTGAGAAAGGCCCCTGAATAAACAGGTGCTGATTTGTACAAATGATGTACGGTCATGAGGTCAAATCTCAGCCACACCAAGCTGGACTGAACGTGTAAATGCACTTTATGGTCCTGATATTTTACGTTGGTGGTTTTATTGATCTTTTGATGGATAATTGTATATTTCTTCGTCACTAAAAGGGCAAAATAAACGCCATCACATGCACATCTCACCGGACTTCCAGTGCCGTCACTATTCATCTTCTAGTCCTTGTTGTTATGAAGGTTAAGAAAGAATGTTTCTTAGAAAGTTTCAGAGTTCCATTAAAGCGAAACCTGTAATTCTGCTCCCTACAGAGACGTCCATTTTGGCAGGTAATGGTTCGGGGAAGAACCGCATGTCCATATCACTTTTTTTTTTCCCTCTCCATACTGTGGATTTCTGTCCGGAAGACACTTTTATCACTTTTTTCCATAGTCCCCTCCCCCAACACAAGCCCTTTAGGTCACACTCCCGAAATTCTTATATCCATATGTCGTACATTTGCTGATAATATAGAGTCTTTAAAAATAGCATGCTATTAAGCCGGAGAAACAGGGCATTTTGCTCTACAATCTTTCATCACCTGCATGAAAGTGATTTTTGAAGCTGTAGGAGGTCAGAAAGGGAAAAAAAAAAAACCGCTGTTGGTATTTAATTTCTCGACGCTTTTACAGCGTATCCGTCGCTCGGCAGGGTTTTAAAGTTTCCGAAGTGTAGTTGAGCTGGAGTGTTCGCAGACTTCGCTGCTGCCATAGCAACAGGAACTCGCAACGCTACCGGTAACGGCCATTAACAGGTAATGGTTGATTAAAATTGATGATTTAAAGGCTGTAATTTTGGTTGATGATGTTAATGAACGGGCATTCACTCCCATTCAGATCGCTTTCATGTAATATTATTCGATTTCATTCTTTCTTTCATTTATTTATTTATTTATTCATTTATTTCCTCTCCCTCACACCACGGGACTTTTTTTTTTATTTCGGCTTAAATGTGTTCTTTAGTACAATTTTGAACATTATATGCTGGGATTTATACAATATAGTGAATATTAGCGTAGCGCATAATATATATATATATATATATATATATATATATATATATATATATATATATATATAATATATATATATATATATATTATATATATATATTACAGTGGGGGCACGGTGGTTTAGTTGTTAGCACGTTCGCCTCACACCGCCAGGGTCCGGGTTCCATTCCAGTCTCGGCCATGTGTGTGTGGAGTTTGTGCATGTTCTCCCCGTGTCTCAAGGAGGTTTTTCTTTTTTCTCTCCGGGTTCTCCGGTTTCCTCCCAGTCCAAAAACATGCACGGTAGGTTGATTGGCACCTTGGAAAATTGTCCCTAGTGTATGAATGTGTGTGTGATTGTGAGTGTGTGTGTCCTGCGATGGGTTGGCATTCCATCCAGGGTGTATCCTGCCTTAAATGCCCATAGACGCCTGAGATAGACACA
>JACRUU010000027.1:28176690-28179190 GCA_030449085.1 Kryptopterus vitreolus | reverse complement strand
ACAATCCTCAGTCACAAGGGACGGATCACGTTGGAATAATTACAGCGGGTTCGACAAACGAACCGAGGGAATAGCGCGGTCCGGACGCGGCGGCCGTTTATCGCATTACCTGTCACTCGGACGGGCTGATAATCGCCGGGGGAGCGCGGATGATAAAAAAGCGCGCTGGGGTGACGCGTTCCCCGCGGGGCTTCAGGCTAATCCGCGCCGTCAATTAACGCTTTCCAGCGTTAATGTTAACTGTCGGAGAATTAATGGGGGACGGCTCGCGTCGCTAATGAGCGTCCGGGAAAGAATGATGTCGCCCCTGGAAACACCTGCGAGTTGGGTTTGTGTTTTGTTTTCCGGGCACGGGAAGGATCGGCCGCTCGCCGTCTCGTAACGGGGGAACGGAGATCGCCGCCGCTATATCTGTGAAATATGGCTTTAATTAGCGCTCGGAATTTCTCGGAAACGTTCCGCAAAGGGAAGATCGCTAGTCAGACGCGCCATAAACATATCCAGAGAACGCCCCAAATTTCAATCATATCCAGATTAGCGAGGAAACCACGCCTCCTCGTAGACACGCCCTCGTCTGTCTAATATATAGCTATATTATATATATATATATATATATATATATATATATATATATATATATATATTGTATATATACGTGACTTTAATCGATCCCGTCGGCTTTTTTAAAGATGCGTTTGAAGCTCTAAGTGGGTCAAAGTGTGTGTTTTTTTTATTCCCATCCTAGCTCCGCAGTAAATCACACCCCAGACTCCACGTCGGCGATATCCGCGGGGGCCCAAGCGCGTGATTTATACGTATAACCCCAATCATAATAATAAGTCATAATAATAATAATAATAACAACAACAATAATAATAAGACCGACATATTATTAGAGGACGACGCTAAAGTGGGTCAGCGCTGTAAGTCCAATTCAAGTGCTGAACCCAAGCCAGTCCTTAGAGACCTCAGACAGACAGAGACTCATCCATCAAAAGCCCAGCCAGACCGAAATATAAGCGCCGAAGTACAACGCCTCCGCCGCAATCGCTTTTTTTCCCTTTCTTTTTTTTTCTTTTTTTTAATATATAAATGAAGGGGGAAATTTCTAGATCACGCCGAGATCACGCTACTGATTTTATCTCTGAAATTAAAAACAAAAGAATCTTTTCGATTTTTCTTTTCTTTTTACTGGATAATAATATATAAATAATATATAGTAATAGTAATATATAAATATTTTATTTCTTTAATATCGTTTTTTCTTTGCTTCTAACAGAGGGAGACAAACAGCAAAGATAAATAACATAAAGGAGTTTATTTCGGTATTGGAATCAAATATATAGTGTATATTATACATGATTATTATTATTATTATTATTATTACTGTTATTATTTATTTTTATTTTTTTTCGCATGCCAGTGTGAACCCAAAAAACTTTCTATAGTTAGACAAGAATAAAATATACAATAAAACAGAGTAACAAACTTTACATTTTAATTAATAAAAAAAAAAAAATGACATTTTTTCATAAATAAAATGCAACAGAAAAATATCATTGAAATAAATAGAGAAAGGAGAAAGAAGAATAAAGGTTATGGAATAGAATAATCAATATTTCTTAAGCAATGAGACGGGAAAAGATGAGAGACGAGCAATACAGGAAGAAAACAAAAGGGATGAGAGAATAAAATAATAATAATAATAATAATAATAATAATAATAATAATAATAATAATAATAATAAGGTGTATTTTACCTTTATTAAAATGTCAGGTTCGGGACGAGTAGTGGATTTAACAAGGTGAAGGGTCAACAATGTGTGTGTGTGTGTGTGTGTGTTTGTGTGTGTGTGTGTGTGTGTGTGTATGTGTTAGATAAAACAGAAGACTAAGAAAAGTGTTTATTTGTCATTGTTTTTTTTCCGAGCTGGGGTCAGAGCGCAGGGTCAGCCGGCGATACAGCGCCCCCTGGAGCACACACAAGGTTAAAGACCTTTGCTCAATGCAGTAACCCAAAGAGTGGCACCTCGTTCACACCGACCACCGCCCATATCTCACACACACACACACACACACACACACACACACACACACACACACACACACACACACACATATATATACACACTTTGACTGAAGCGTAATAATATTTCCGGGTGGAAAACAAACAAAAACAAACAGGTGAAGAATGGGGCAGGAAAAAAAAAAAAACGGAATGCAAGATTAAATTTTCCGGCCAAATAAAAAAAATAAATAAATAAATAAATAAATAAATAAATTCCCGGGATACGCTTTGGACTCGGGCCTAGGCGTGTTTTTTGTTTTTTTTTTTTTTTTTTTTTTTGCCCTTTACTGTACAGAACATCAGCGTGGTTTTATATGCACACGAGATCACGCTGTGTCATCAATTATGGACGAGCTCTATTAGATTAACGTTCCCTTGATATGTTTTTTTATATATTATGAAGGTCAGAGTGAATGTGATGCTCTATTTGAC